>CM029017.1:34394832-34633656 GCA_016801055.1 Panax notoginseng
TTCGGCAAAAGAGGAGGATCTTTACGCCTGAGCGCCAGAGAATCATCGATGAAGAAATTACGAAGCTGCTAGCTGCTGACTTCATCTTCGAGATCGATTATCCACAGTGGATGGCGAATGTGGTGCTGGTCCAGAAGCAGAACGGGAAATGGCGGGTCTGCATCGACTATACAGACCTGAATAAAGCTTGTTCGAAGGATTTCTATCCATTACCCCACATTGACCAGCTCATCGATGCAACTTCGGGGTACGCCTTGTTAAGCTTCATGGATGCATTCTCTGGCTATCATCAAATCTCCATGTGTAAAGAGGATATACCGAAGACGGCGTTCATTACGCATCATTCGGTATATGCCTACAAGAAAATGACCTTCGGCCTCATCAATGTCGGGGCCACTTACCAGAAGATGATGAACTATGTCTTCAGGCGTCAGTTGGGCAAGAATATAGAAGTATATGTGGATGACATTATTGTTAAGAGCATGTTAGTGCACAAACATCTGGATGACCTGGAGGAATGCTTTCAGACAGTCCGTCATCACAAACTGAGACTGAATCCTGCCAAGTGCACCTTCGGATTAGGAGCTGGCAAATTTCTGGGTTATCTGGTCAGTCAGAGGGGAATTAAAGCCAATCCAGAAAAGATTCAAGCGATCCTGAACATGAAGACTCCTCAGTCATTTAAAGATGTTCATCGTCTGACTGGAAGGATTACAGCGTTGAGGAGGTTTATGTCCAAGTTGGTAAAAAGGTGTTTGTCATTTTTTGACACGTAGAAAGGGCCGAAGAATGCCAAGACGTTCCAATGGACTTCGGAATGCGAAGACGCCTTTCAAGGCATCAAGTCCTACTTATCTTCGGCGCCTTTGTTGGTGAAGCCCGCTCCTGCTGAGCTGTTGTATTTGTACTTAGCAGCTAGTTCGTTGGCAGTAGGAGCAGTTTTGGTGCGAGAAGTTGGGGGTAAGCAGCACCCGGTTTATTATGTAAGCCATGTCCTTCGGGATGCTGAAACAAGGCACCCAAACATTGAAAAGTTTGCTTTTGCTTTAATAACTGCTAGTCGAAAGCTTAGGCAGTACTTCCAGGGTAGGTTGGTAATAGTCTACACAGATCAGCCTTTGAAGAAAATTATGGGCAAACCTGAGGTATCGGGGAGATTAGCTGCATGGACGATGGAGTTGTCTCAGTTCTTCGTTGAATATTATCCCCGAACTGCCATCAAGGGGCAGGCCTTGGCTGATTTTGTGGTCGAGTGTTCGTTTTTTGAAGCTGATAAAGCTGTAGCAGAAGCTGGAGGATCTAACAGCATAGTTGCGGTTCTTCAGCAGGAGCAGAGTTCGTGGACACTGTATACATATGGGTCTTCTACCGCGGACGTCAGCGGAGCAGGGATTATTCTGACCAGCCCAGAGGGATTCAAGGTGCAGCAGGCCATCAGATTTCAGTTTAAACCAACGAACAATGAAGCAGAGTACGAGGCAGTGTTGGCGGGATTGCGACTAGCTAAGAGTCTCGAAGTACAAAGAATAATTATCTTCAGCGACTCTCAATTAGTCGTTAAACAAGTCTCTGGGGAATACGAAGCTCGAGGTCACAGAATGATCAAGTATTTGGCGGAATTGAAAGAACGGCTTCAGTATTTCCAGTTCTACGAATTTCAGGGGGTCGAACGTAACGACAATTCCATTGCCGATGCACTCTCAAAATTAGCCACTACGGATGTCAACTTTTTTAATGGGTCAGTTTACTTGGAAATTTTGTAACATCCCAGTGTTCATCAAGAATCGGTAATGTGCGTTGACCGAACCAACTGTTGGTTGACTCCATATCTGGAGTATCTGGCAGATGGCGTTTTACCTTCGGATCAGATGCTAGCCAAGAAAATCAAGTACAAGAGTGCTAATTTCGTTCTGATAGATGGGGATCTGTTCCGAAGGGCCTTCTCGTCTCCACTGTTAAAATGTTTGACTCCGTCCGAAGCTGAATATGCTATTCGGGAAGTTCACGAGGGCATCTGTGGCGACCATATGGCTGCTAAGTCATTAGCCTACAAAGTGCTTCAGCAGGGATACTACTGGCCTACCATCTTTAAGGAAGCGACTGAATACGTCAAGAAGTGCGAGAAGTGTCAGCTCAACAGTCCGATCCCACATCAGCCACCAGAAGAGTTATACTCGATCTTATCTCCCATACCCTTTGCTGTCTGGGGGGTTGATATTTTAGGTCCACTACCGAAAGTAAAAGGTCAGGTCAGCTTTGTTATAGTTGCCATCGACTACATGACCAAGTGGGTAGAAGCGAAACCACTTAGGTTAATAACGGAACAGGAATGCTTAAAGTTCATCAAGGAATCAGTAGTATTTCGGTTCGGAATTCCTAAGGTGGTGATTTCAGACAATGGACGTCAATTTGTGGGATCAAAATTCGAAGCATTTTTGAAAGAACTGGGGGTCCAGCACAGAAAGACTTCGGTAGCTCATCCTTAGTCTAATGGACAAGTCGAAGTGACCAACAGAACACTGCTGAATGGAATCAAGCGCAGATTGGACGAAGCTAAAGGAAGATGGCCAGAAGAGCTGTTCAGCGTGTTATGGGCCTATCGGACTACTCCGAGGACCACAACGGGGGATTCACCTTTCAGACTGGCCTACGGTACTGATGCCTTAGTCTCAATTGAAATTGGATCTCTAAGCCTTCGAGTTAGTCAGTTCAGAGAAATATACAATGATGAAGGGTTGAAAGCCAATCTTGACTTACTTGAAGAAGTCAGAGAAACAGCCTTGGTCAGACTAGCAGCCTATCAGCGAAGAGTAGCTAAGCATTATAACAAAGGGGTAAAACTTCGCAGGTTCGAAGTAGGGGATTTCGTTCTCAAAGAAGTCGAAGCATCTACACCCCAGAATTTGGGAAAGCTGATGCCGAATTGGGAAGGGCCATATGAAGTCATAGAAGTACCGAAGCAGGGGACTTATCGGTTGAGGGCCTTGGACGGATCAGAGATCAAGAATACTTGGCATGCAGGCAGGCTTCGAAAGTATTTTCAGTAGCTACAATGTCAGCACACCGGAAGTCTGTAAATGTTTTTAAGTCATCATCAATAAAAATTCCCTTTTTCTCGAACAAGTCTTGTCTTCTTTGCTGTTAATGTCATCGGAGTAAGAAGGTTCGGGTGGACTCGCTGACCATTCGATGGTAGCCTCATCGACAGGTGGTCCCTATGAGTTCGTCAGGCCCTGCGTGGTAGGCGAACGTCATTGGTGTAAGGAGGTTCGGGTGGACTCGCTGACCATTCGATGGTAGCCTCATCGGCAGGTGGTCCTTATGAGCTTGTCAGACCCTTCGTGGTAGGCAAGTGTCATCCTTAAGACGTTGTCAGGCCCTGCGTGGTAGGCAATTGTCGATCCTTAGACCTTGTCAGGCCCTTCGTGGTAGGCAAGTGTCATCCTTAAGACGTTGTCAGGCCCTGCGTGGTAGGCAATTGTCGATCCTTAGACCTTGTCAGGCCCTTCGTGGCAGGCAAGTGTCATCCTTAAGACGTTGTCAGGCCCTACGTGGTAGGCAATGTCGATCCTTAGACCTTGTCAGGCCCTTCGTGGTAGGTAAGTGTCATCCCTTGGACCTTGTCAGGCCCTTCGTGGTAGGCAAGTGTCATTATTCAGACTTCGTCAGGCCCTTCACGGCATCTACCTCACACTTTGGTAACGAATAAGTATTCTTTTACTTTATTGCCCAAATTTTTCTAAGTGTTGAGTTCGGAAGGCCACATTCTTTAACTTTATCTTATCTGTTATACGACTTGCCTAGTCGCTAATTAACAGTTTAAGTTAAGTCCACGAAGGAGCTTGTACATTTTTTAAGATTGAATCGATATTGATGTGTTGATAAACAGTAAATACACCGAAGTCATAAGGAATAATGTTGATTTTTTATGTACATAATACTGTTTACAAAATGATAGAAGCTTTACAAGAATCCTACAGCTAAGGGAAAAGAGAATCATCTTCAGGGATCAGCTTCGTCTTCTGAAGAGTCCAGAATGGTCGGGTCAACCTTGGCAGCGACAAGTCTTGCCTTGTCTTTGCTTCGGCATTCGTCGTATCCATCCGAGAACATTTGGACGATCTCCTCGTTCAACTCGGCTGATTTCTGGTATTCTTGTTGAACTTCTCTCCGAAGATCTCCAGTCAGAGGAGGACCCAAATCTCTCAAAGCACGAAGTTCACGAAGCTCCTCTTCGAGTTTTGCCCGCTCCTTCAGATCTCCAGGCTCTTATTGGTCTTCACCATCATTTCGTTCTTCCCAACAAGGACCTCGTTTCGACGAACCAAGTCTATGTTCGCAGTAACGGTTAGTTGATGGGTGGCCTCGGCTGTCTCCAGTTTCTTTTTAAGTTATTTACATCCTTCTGGAGGCATTCATTATTGAAGAGAGTGGTACGGTGGGCCCTTCTCTCTCTCTCCAGAGCCGACGCCAGAGTAGCCTTCTCTCGCCTGGCTGCATCTTCTTCGGCTTCGGACTCTTTGTATCGGGAAAGAAGCCTCCCGAAGACAGCATTGGCCTACAGACATTCAAAGATAGCCGGTAAATTATTAGTGGAAACAAATAATTTCCAAATATTTCAATTAAACAAACTCACCTTAGCCTGGTAACTCATGCCTTCTTTGATTAAATCTCTGATTGAGCTGTTCCCGAACCGATGGTCATCGGTCTCCCGAACAAAGGAGTCGAACAGCTGAAAAGGAAAGTTCTTATTGAACTCCGGCCATACAGTGGGAGAAGATGCGACTTCTCGCCTGAAGGCGGAGGGGGAAGATCTTGTCGGAGAAGGCACTGATGGTTCGGGGGGCGGTGGTGGTTGATCTTCGGAAGGTTGTTTCCTTTTATGAGACAGAAGTGGAGACTCGGTTGGGATTTCGAGCTCGTCTTCGGAAACGTGAATCTCCACAGGAATAATGATAGGAGGATCAACTGCAGCAGGAGGAACCCGAAGCTCATCGGCGGACAGAGGAGTCACCTTGGTCTTCATCTTTTTAATACGAAGAGCTTGCATTCGTTCATTAGCAGGTATGTCAATCAAACTCGTTGCAGAAGCTGATTGAGATCCTTGAGGATTTGTCCGGACTTTCCGAACTGCCCTCTTCTTCTGTCAAGGTCGACTAGGCCCCTCCGCAGTTTCTGATCCATGGAAGATTTCAGCGTCGTAGGCTTTCGAAGCCGGGAGCTCTTCCTGTGGGATGTCGGTGGGGGATGATGATGATTTACCCGAAAGGAACTTATCCAAATCCCTTCGGTCGTTCGATGTTGGTTTTATCAAAGATAATTTATGGTCATATAACCATGCTTGCTTGCTCAGGAGACCGAAGCTCCATTCCTTCAAGGGAATCCTCTCGAGTATGCTCGCCATTTCTTTCACACGCTCCTCTGGAATGTCCCCGAAGTCTGCAGAAATCCGTTTGGAGGTGGTCCATTTCGGGATAGACGAGATTTCAGGTCCCTTCACGAAGAACCATTCTCTGTGCCACCCCTTGTTGCTCGAAGGGGTATCCATCAAAGACCGCTTCTCGAACTTGGCGTTGGGCTTGGGGGACTGTTTGCTCAACACTTTGAAGCCTCGTTCCCGAGACTTCCTGGCCGAGAAGAGAGTGAAAAAGGAATCAACTGTTGGGGGTATCCCCAGCTCATAACAGAATGCTATGAAAGCCAGGATGTGGATGTACGAATTCGGCACCAGTTGGGCGAATCCCACTCCGATAAACCCCAGAAGGGTAACAAGGAAGGAGTGGAGAGGGAATCTAACTCCCTTCTCTAAAATGGTTACCGGTACGGCAGTCCACCCATCCGGTCTTTGGTACATCCGTTCGTGTGGTTCCGGAGCTCTCACCGAATGGATGTCCGGAATCTGATACCGACTTTTGATGGCACGTAGCTCGATCTCGGTGACGATAGAGGGAATATTGGCGTGAGGGTATTGTTCTTCATTCTCAAAAAACTCTGAGGGGTTGGGTAAGGGGTTTGAAGGGTTCCCGACATGGCTAGCCGTGATTTGGGGGTTGGGGTTTGGAACCGACTCGGTAGGGTTGTGGCTAGGAGGAGTGGTGGAAATCAGAATAACAGGGTTGCGGGTGGAATTGTCAGCATCTTGGGTCGCCATTGTTACTGAGATCTTACGGGAAAGAAAGAAATCAGAGAGAAGGAGAAAAACACTGTATATCAAATGCAAATTAGGCTGGTAAAGTCGTCAGAATTGGGGAAGATTGGCTTTTATAGTGGTCTTTTCAAATTTTGCACGAGGTCCGAGGGCGGCGCATTAATTGGAGGTAATGATGTGAGAAGGAAAGGGGTAACGTCCGGATTGGGCTGGCGTTCATTGGATCCTCATTTTTCGTCCTTAAGGCTGATGGGCACGTGCCATTCGGACTTCTAGATCCGTTTGAATTAATGATTGTTATTTATCAGTTGGGCCTTGGTTAGATTCCTTTTAGCCCTTTGGTTTATTACAAATCCCTTTCACTATGGACTTACACTATTTACAGTCTTCCACTAAACAGCCTATTTAATAAAAGACTGGGGGGCAATGTTGGGCCATAATACTTTTCATACTGGGCCAGGCCGAATGGGCTTGTCATTTGGACTATGTCACTTTTGTCATGTTGGGTCAAATGAATTGGGCCCCGCTACTTGACTACAATATTGGGCTTAGTCATTGGATCGGCCCATTATGTAAGTTGTCACTTATCCTATCTTTGACCGGTAATCATGACAAAAGTAGTAGTTGACTGTTATGTCTGTCACTTTTCTGCATGGCATTAATGAGGATGAGACTTCGATTACCGGCGGGAGGTAACAGTGGTAGCAGGTAGGAAAATAAGCTACATGCTTTCGGCTGAGATGACCGGGGATGAGAGGAGGTGTCAGGAGATAGTGGGTGGCACAGTAAACCGGGTCTAGGGAACGTATGGGGCAAGGATCATAAAAGGAAAAGAGGTAACAAAACACTACACACATTATTATTTTCTCACACACTCAGACACTAGTGATTATTTTTCCTCCATTGTTAACCTTGTGATCGCCTGTACTGACTCTCACGCCGGAGCTATCCCCCGACGGTCAAGCCGTCAAGCTTTTGGTGTTGACTTGTTGAACTGTGCAGGATCAGAGCATCTTACATGATTGGGACGTGGGAGAAGATCTTGGCGTTAACAGCAAGTATTTCAACCTTCCTCCATAATTGACATTCTGATGTACAACTTCAAGTTTTATTGCAAGTATATCAACTCTTCTTTCTTAAATGAGATTATATTGCAAGTATCTCAAACTTTCTTCATAATTGAAATCTTGTTCAATATCGAGTTTTGTTACAAGTATTCCAATTCTCTTTTTAAATTAAACTAATTACAAGTATTCCCTAAATGAATTCCTACTGTGAGATTTTGTTTATTCTTATTTGCTTTTTGAATCAAAATCTCCTTTGTGAATCTCGTACTCATTAAGGAATTTGTTAACCTGTTATACATGCTCATGTATCATAAATTGCGAATATGATTGAAAATCTCTTATTTAAGCTTGCATGATAATAATAAAGTTCTTTCTTGTGAATAGATATTTGATTCGGCTAGAATATAGTCGATGTACATTCTAAAGATTTGTGCACAATACATAGGTACAAAGGGTTGATCACCTGGAGTACTTTAATTGGGTGTCCGATTTCTTTTGACTAAAGGTTACGGTAGAAATACTAGATAATAACCTGAGACATAGTTCGTGGACTTGTGACCCTCAGTACATATTTAAATTTGATATCTATTATTTGCTTCGAGAGTTGATTATTTCGATGGATTTCTCAGTTCTTAAATGACTAATAGTTGATTTCGATAACGTTCTCTCGTTCTGTTGAAAAACATTCATTTGTTGTTGTTATAAGTTGCCTTATTATCAGTTGTTATATTTGATGGGCAATTGTTTGCTCAATCTTGTTTAACACATATCAGTTAAGAACTAGAAGTTGGGGAATGCGCCTACAGATAAAGGCAAGGGAAAAATGCATGAATAGGCGCCGCTAAGTTTATCTTTTGTTTTAATATATATTAAGTAAATGATGTAAATATTTGCTTAAGCTATGTTATAATAATAAAGGTTAGAGAACCTGGGAAGCGACGATGTTTGTAATATTTTATAAACTTTATTATGTATGAAGTATGACATCCTATATAATGGGTAGAATTGATGAATGTATGTATTGGATCATGAGCACCGGATCCGAGGGTTGTGGTACCTGAATTTCGGGGCGCCACATAATCGAGATCCAGATTCACGCATTGGAAAACTTGATTTACTTACCTTGGAACTGGATCCGACGAAGTAATGCTAGTTGTTGGTGAAACTTTTCCTGTAGTTCTCCCACTTCGAATTGTGGGCATACCCTTCACGAATTCAACACCTCTCCAGCAGACTCGCCAAAGAAATGTGAGCAAAAAAATCGTACCTAGCTTGCTAGGATTAGGGTTTCGTGTTGGTTGAGAAGGAGAGAAATCCACGGAGAGTAAGGAATTGATTGATGAATTGAAGAAGAGAAGAACAGGTGAGCAATTACTCCATAGACACGTGACATAACTCTTAGGATCCGAGAGCCTTCTTAGGGTATCAAGGGTCCTAGGAGTCTTCTTGAGTGTCTAAGGTTGAGAGAGAATCTGTCAGTCTCCAATCTTCCAAAGAGTCTCTTCTTTATTGAATGGAAGGAGTATTTATAGAGTTTCCTGAAAAGTGATCACATGTCAGGCACATAACCTCAGAGAAATTCTAGAAATACCCTTAGTCATAAAAATAATGCCCAGATCGTCCTGTCATTCTAGCCATCAATTCAATCCCTCAATCAATTCTCAAAATGAGTTATTTCCATAAGTCTTCTACCTTGGGACTCATTGAGCCTCTTCCTCGATCTCATGCTTCAAAGCTCTTGTTGCTTAAACCATGCTTTCCTACTCTTCATATTTTATTTGAGAATCTCGTCGTCGAAAAACTTCAGAAGAACTCAGTGCAGGACACAGGAGGTCGCGCCCTAGGGGGACGAACCCTAGGGGGTCTCCTTCGATTTTGTTCTTTTGTTTCAGCCTTTCTTGGTCGGTTATCATCGCTCATTACTCTATTATTGCATCGATCAAAACCCTTATGTGGCACGTCAATCGAGAAAATGAGGTAGCGCGCACCCTAAGGGGCCGAACCTAGGGAGTCGAACTGTGATAACCTAGGTATTCGGAAAATATTAAAATAATAATTTAATATGTAAAATTCTTATCGCGTGTGTGATGTTCTGGGTTTAAATGTATAAATATATATATGTGTGTTATATATAGTTGTGTGTTTTATGTGATGAATTTAATGTGTATATGTAAGTATGAAATATATACATTTATTGAAAAGTAAGATTTAATGGTGGATTAAATTATTGAATTGGTAAGTTATTAATATGTGAAACTATTAATTTGTTTAATTGAGAAATGAAAATAAAATGGGAAATGGATTAACTTATAATAGTTAATTATTTTATTTAAAATGTAAGTGAAATATTAATTTTATTAAATAACTTAATAGTTAAATAATTAAATAAGTAATTATTAAGTTATATGAGAAAGGAAGTGATATTATATAATGTTATTGGTAATATGTGTAAATAAACCAAATAAATGTAAATCAAATTTCTTATTTGATTTAGTGAATTATATATATATATATATATATATATATATATATATATATATATATATATATATATATATATTGAATAAATTGTTTAAGGACAATTTAGGGAAGAAAATAAGGAAATATAATTATTAAATATATATGTTATTCAAGTGATTAATAAAATAAATATTGAATATTCAAACAATTTATTTGTTATATTATGCAAATTATGCAAATTATGTTAATTATGAAAATTGACTTCATAATTAGTGTAATGATTTATATTACATATTTTTAATAAATGATTTATTCTAAATGTGAAATATGTAATTATAATACATATATCAATTTACATGAAATATTGGGAGTATTGTAAATATTACGCAAATTATGTTTATGCATATATGTAATGAATTGGTAAAATAATGTATTATATTTACGTGTATGTAATAAAAATTCATGCTGGTATATAAAGCTGGGACTTATGAGCCAAAAATAAAAATAAAAAAATGCTTGATATAAGAGATAAGTATGAGGTGGCATCAGCTTAGGGAACTAAACATCCACCAAGTAATTGTAAGCATGAGCTGCCAACTAAGGAGAGTATTAGCAATACACTAACTAAGCTTTAAGCTAATATACTCTAAACATCCACCAAGTAATTGTAAGCATGAGCTGCCAACTAAGGAGAGTGTGGGCCCATGTGCAAAATTAGGGTTCACATGACCTAATTAAATTAAATGCACAATTAGGGTTCCACGACCTCATTAAATGTGCAAGTTAGGGTTCGCATAACCTAATGGAATGAAGATGAAAAAGTCAGAAATAAATGTGCTAGACCGGGAGAAGCCTCCACGTGTCCCGAGGCGGAAGGCTCGTGGAGGCGGCTCATTTTGGGAATTGATTGAGGGATTGGATTGGTGGCTAGAAGGACAGGGCAATATGGGCATTACTCTAAGGACTAAAGGGTATTTCTGAAATTTTCCTGAAGGCATGTGCCTTGCACATGACTACTTTCCAGAATACCCTATAAATACCCCTTCCATTCCATTTGGAAAGGGGACTGCTCTCCGGACACAAGACTCGGACTCTTTTAGTAGCTTAAGGCTCGGATATTCCACCTAAAAAGCACTAACAAGATTCGAACACTCTCTCAACTCGAAGAACCGAAGAAGGCTCTTGGAATCCCAATAACCCTAACACGGTTTCCGGATTCTAGGGGTTCTGCCACGCGTCGTTGGAGTAGTCGCCCACCTGTCGTTCTCCCCTCTACAATCAACCAATCAATTCCGTATTCTTCGTGGATTTCTCTCCTCCTCAGCCAACACGAAACCCTAAGCGAGCAAGACGCGATTTCCTTGCCCACATTTATTTGGCGACTCTGCTGGGGAGGTGTAGAATTCGTGAAGGGTATGCCCACAACTCGAAGTGGGAGAATTACAGGAAGAGCTGCTTCACCAACAGATAGCATTACCTCGCCGGATCCAGTTCCAAGACAAGTATCTCAAGCATTCCAAGGCGCAAACCTGGATTTTGACCAACCACTTGTTGAAGACGTTTCAGAAGAGAGTTCGACATCACCACATATGACTAATCAACAACAAACCAACGCAGGAAGGCAAGGCGAGGATGCAGGTGGAGACCAGACGAATGCTGTGCAACTGGAGATGCTCAAGGCATTGAAGGAAGCACGAGAAGGACAAGGGATGATGATGGCCATGATGCTGGAAATGCAAAGGAAGCAAGAGGAGATGGGGAACTTCCGCCAGCAGTTGATGCAGATTCCTACGTTTAAGGCCATGTTCCCAGGAAGCTCGCAGGGGGGACAGGTAGGAGTGGAAGACAACAACAATGGCAGCAACAACAAAGAGAACCAGATTGTATCGCCCTTGACGGAAAGTCAATCGGTTCCAATAATCAACTTGGAGGCCCAACACAGCGGTGACGTGCCACAATATAGGTTGGAAGCAAGCCAACCTCAGACAAACATCATCCCAATTGCTCTCCCATCAATTTCACAGGTGCAAATGCCAACCATTCCAGGCGATGTCCAACGAGTGAGCCAGCAACTTCCACCAGTGCCGACTTTGCATGACGCAAGTGTGCACCAACCAATCTCTCTACCATATACACCGCCGATACCACAGTATATCTCAACACCCCAGAGAGTTCACACCACGAGCCAGTATGTGACGAAGGATGATATGATCGATGTAATCAATCAACTTCGTAGGCAGACATCTCGACCCTCGGAGTTGGACTTTACTCCGCCTTACCCAGCACACATTCGGAGGCAACCTTACCCGGTAGGATATATCGAGCATCCCCCGCAATTTCCAAAATACAACGGGGAGAAAGGAAATGCCAGGGAACATATTGCCAGGTTTGTAGAGTCGATGTCTCCGTGGCTGGGATATGATGAAGTGAACAACCACAACTTGTTGATGCGGGAATTCAACAAAACTTTGACAGATAGTGCCTTTAGTTGGTACTACAATTTGGAGAAGGGGTCAGTCCATGATTGGGATGACCTCAAATTACAATTTTTTAAGAAATTTTTCTATGTGCAGAAACAGGTAACCATTGTAGAACTCATGCGGTTCAAGCAGAAGCCAAATGAGGAGCTATCAGATTACGTTGACAGGTTCAGGGCCCAGGCACAGAAGTGTGCAGAGCCGATTGAAGAAAAGAACCTGGTCAGCATTTGCAACAATGGTGCCTTAGATTCCTTCAAGCCCCACCTCATTACCAAGGCTTGTGATTCCTTCGCGACCCTCTCAGCTTTCGCACAAGACTTGGGAGGAATCATGACACTGCCCACTAGCCATGCGACGGTTACATGGAGGGGCAAGAGAACAGCAACTGTGGCTTTGGCTGACTCTCAGTCAAAACCACAAGGGGGCAAGAGGGAGAAGCATGAGAAAAATTTTGAGCGAAGCAAAGGAAGGCCTGGAGATAAATATGCAAGAAAGTCGGTCCCGGAGGCTATCACATGCAGTGAGAAAGCATTCAGAGGCCTATACGAGCAATGGATTGAACATGGGGTGGTGAAACCCCCAAGGCCTAGATTTGCAGTGACGGAGGAGATGAAGAGAAGGCCAGACTTCTGTGTTTTCCACCAATACGCGGGACACTCAACTATGGATTGTTATAGCCTGCGTAGGATATTCCACGAGAAGTTGGCAAATGGGGAGATTGAACTGGGAAAGGAAAGCAGTGTTCATGACAAGCCACTGCCAAATCACAAGGGAAAAGAAACATGCAACACTGTTATCCATAACATAATCCCAGAAGTGGAGATGATGGTGGAAGAAAAGGAGGAGTGTGACCCAGGCCTGCAAGTGACAGCATTGATGAATGGGGCCAAATTCAGAAATTTTTTCGATCAGATAGGGTTGGCCAAGGAAGCAAGGATTGAGGCAACCAGGGCAATAATTAAGGCCGCCGAGACACAGGAGACTTGCATGGCCATAAGCAAAGGATTTGTGAAAACAATGGAGGAGGAAGCAAATAAGATATCTTTCTCTAAAGCTGATAGAGAGATAAGATACCCGCACAACAGACCACTGTATGTGACAGCGATAATCAATGGCATCGAAGTGCGGAGGGCATTCATTGACAATGGAGCATCTGTAAATATTATGCCCTACACCATGTTCAAACGGTTAGGCCTGTCAGAGAAGAAGATAGTGAAGGAACAAACAAACATTACAGGATTCGCTAACCAAAGCACGAGAACCCTGGGACATATCAAGGTAGACATGCAAGTTGGAAAAATCCGAGGGCCTGTAATGTTCCATGTTGCAGAGGTAGATGCAGCATACCATATCTTGCTGGGAAGGGCTTGGCAAAATGACTATGGGGTGGTACCCTCAGTCTTTCATCAGTGCCTGAAAGCTATCTGGAAAGGGAAAGAAGTGAAGGTACCAGCAACTCAGAATCCCTTTGGACCAGAGGAGGCACACATCACCGAAGCAACTTTCTTCGATGATGTCGCTGAAGAGGGAGAGAACCAGATCGCGAGGCCTGATTCCTTAAGACTAGCAAGCTGGAAGGAAGTGCAGGAAGATAAGTTTGTACCTGCAGAAAAAGTAAAGAAGAAGACCTCGGAACATGGAGAATGTTCCAAAGATATGAAGCCAGTCGTAGTGGACTTGGAGAAGGAAGGAAGAGAAGAGAAGAAAAGGCCAGCAAATCCTGAAGATGCCAGAAATATAATAAATGCCAAGCGGATAGCACAGTCCGAGGATGGCCAAAAGACAAAATGGGAGAGGGTTGTAAAACCCGACGGAAAGGTAGTGTTTCGATTATGACGGTGCAAGGGGGAAGAGCCCAAAGAAGCGTTCAAACCCAACAGCTCAGGAGGTGTCCCCCACTCCAGCAATAACGAAGGAGAAGAAGTTGTACAACAGAAGGTAGAACCAGCTCCAGAATGCTTTGAAGATAGGCCAAAACCTCAACAAAATGAATTAGAAGAAGTTGATTTGGCAACAGATGGAGGAACGCCGAGACCAACTTATGTCAACAAGGAGCTTGAGGCTAACCAGAAAGAGGAGCTCATACAACTACTGCGAGAGTATAAGGACGTCTTTGCTTGGAATTACGACGAGATGCCCGGAATTGACAAAGATCTTGTGGAGCACAATCTAAACATAAGTCCGGGAATGAAGCCAGTGAAGCAAGCACCTCGCAACTATGCACCCGAGGTCGAAACCCAAATAAAGGAAGAAATCAAAAAGTTACTGGAAGTAGGGTTCATCAAGCCAATCCAACATCCAACATGGCTTTCCAGCATCGTACCGGTAAAGAAATCAAATGGACAGCTACGAATATGCGTCGATTTCAGAGACTTGAACAAGGCATGCCCGAAGGATATGTACCCATTACCCAACATAGACACCTTGGTAGATGCAACGGCTAATCATGAGATGATGTCTTTCATGGATGGGTTTGTGGGCTACAATCAGATAAAGATGTCCATGGAAGATGCAGAGTTGACAGCCTTTCGTACCCCGTTTGGGAATTTTTACTATGTAGTAATGCCATTCGGATTGAAGAATGCGGGGGCAACTTATCAGAGGGCAATGCATGCTATATTTCATGACATGATTCATGATATAGTGGAGGACTATGTGGACGATGTGGTAGTGAAATCCAAGAAGGCAACAACTCATGTGGAGGACCTGAGGAAAGTGTTTGAGCGATGCCGAAGGTATAAGTTGAGGATGAATCCGAAAAAGTGCGCCTTTGGAATGACGGCTGGAAAATTCTTGGGCTTCTTGGTGCACAACAGAGGTTTAGAAGTGGACCCAGGCAAGGCAAAAGCAGTTACAGAGATGCCCCCACCAAAGACGCAAAAGCAGTTGAAGAGCTTTCTAGGGAAGGTCTCGTACATGAGAAGATTCATGCCAGCATTAGCCGAAGTCACAGAACCTTTCGGCAAATTACTAAAAGGAAAGGCACAATGGGACTGGGGGCAAGACCAACAACAGGCCTTTGAGAAAGTAAAAAGAATTTTATCTTCGGCACAAACGATGGTAGTGCCACAAAGAGGAATGCCGTTGCAGTTGTATATCACATCTACCAAGAAGTCTATAGGAGGATTGATCACGCAAGAGGTGGATGGAGAAGAGAAACCTGTATATTACATTAGCCGGATAATCAGAGGACCGGAAACCAGGTATTCACAAGTAGAGAGGCATTGCCTAGCGTTGGTGTTCATTGCGCAGAAAATGCGACATTATTTTCTAGCGCACGAAGTAATGATTGCAACAAAAACTGATCCGATCAGATACCTATTAACTAGGCCAGCATTAGTAGGAAGACCTGCTAGATGGATGATGATTCTTTCAGAATATGACATCAAGTGTGTAACACCAAAGGCAATCCGATGTCAAGCCTTGGCAGACCTGCTAGCTCAATTTCCAAACGGAGAATATGAGCCCCCTTCTGAGGATCTTCCGGGTGGAGAAGTGGAATCAATAGACTTGATGGATGAAGATCCAGAATGGTGGAGTTTGGCTTTTGATGGATCATCTGCAGAAGGTAAAGGCGGAGCAGGAGTGGTGTTGACCACCAAAGAAGGAAATGAAATATCCTTGTCGTACAAATTGGACTTCCCTTGCACAAATAATGAAGCAGAATACGAGGCGTTCATACTAGGATTATTAGCGGCTCAAGAATTGGGAGCCAAATATCTTAAAGTAAAAGGAGATTCAAACCTTATAGTGCAGCAGATAAAAGGTCAATTCGGAGTGAAAGAACCCATCTTGGCGCCGTATCGAACTGTAGCACAAAAGGTGATGGAAGCTTACAAGAAGGTGGTGATTGAATATGTGCCAAGAGGACAGAATAAACAACCGGATGCACTAGCAACAGTAGCATCTCGAGTCTATATTCAAGGAGAAGACTTGAATGTGAAGGTAATGAAGAGAACCCTCCCAACCACGGTGCTAAACTTGTTCCCCAAAGACATGATAGACGATTGGAGATATGACATCTCCCATCAATTGCAAACTAAGGAAGGAACAATACCAATTGTAGAGCTACAAAAGTACAGCATCATCAAAGGTATCTTGTATCACAAAGAAGCAGATGGTGTATTGACACGATGCTTGGGGAAACAAGAAGCAAGTAAAGTCTTGCATCAGGTGCATGAAGAGAATTGTGGGTTTGCAGACATAGGTCTGTATCGTAGGTTGCAACGCCAAGGGTATTATTGGCCTGAAATGAAGAAGGCAGCAGATGCCCTACAACGGCACTGTGTTTCATGCCAAGAATACCCTGGGGAGGATGAATGTGCTTTCATTGATGATATAGTGGATTGGCGAATTCCTTATGTGAACTTCTTACAAAACAAGATTCTTCCAACCGAAAAGAAGGATGCAATTATAATAAAGAGGAAGTCGCAACGATTCTTCTTACAAAATGGAGAATTGTTCAGAAGAGGTTTCAATGGCAAGCCCCTACGGTGTCTAGAACTAGGCGAAGCCAGAGATTTGGTCTATCAAATGCACAAGGATGAACATCAAGGGGGAGCCAAGTTGTACAAACAACTTATCGATCATGGTTACTATTGGCCAAAGATGGAAGGAGATTGTCTAGAATTTGTCAAAAAGTGTCATATTTGTCAAATACATGGAAACCTGATACATGCTCCCGCCGTGGATTTGCGCACCTTAGCAACACCATGGCCCTTTCATACATGGGGAATGGATCTTATAGGTCCTGTACACCCTAATTCTAAGGGCAACATATGGATTTTAACTGCCACCGAGATGTGCACAAAGTGGGTGGAAGCCATACCCTTGAAGAAGGCCACGGGACCAGCAGTGGCAAACTTTATCAAGGAGCACATCATTTGCCGTTTCGGGATCCCGAAGATCATTTTGTCCGACAATGGAACCCCCTTCATCAATAGAGACATCAAAAGTCTGATGGAAAGATACAGGGTGAAGCATTATAAATCATCACCCTACTACCCGAAAAGCAATGGACAAGCAGAAGCGACAAACAAAACCTTGATAAAAATCTTATCAAAAACCTTAGACGATCATCCGAAGAAATGGGCAGAACAACTACCAATAGCATTATGGGCATATCGAACTTCAAAAAGAAAGCCTACAGGCGAAACCCCATACGCTTTGGTTTATGGTGAAGAAGCTATCTTGCCCACCGAAATAGAAATACCTTCGGCTCGAATGAGACTTCGAAGCTTAGTCGAGGAAGAAAGCCGACCAGCCGCCCTAGAGGCCTTAGCTGACTTCCGAGACAAGGCTAAAGAAAAGCTTGAACGGTACCACGAAAGACTGCGACGACAATACAACACCGCGGTGGTACCACGACAAATTCTGGTGGGAGACCTGGTCCTCAAAACGGCAACTCAAGTTATGAGGGGGACCCCAACCACCAAATTTTACCCCAAATGGGAAGGCCCGTATAGGGTACGAGAGATCTCCGAAAGCGGATATTGCAAGATATCTCGTGTGGGATCAGATGCTGTCTCAGGCCCATTAAACTTGAAATGGGTAAAGAAATATTACACATGAGAAGAGCATCACAAAAGTTATACTTTCAACTTCAAAAGTAATCGAGGAACCTGACTTACAGCCCTCGAAAGTTACACTTTCAACTTCAAAAGTGATCGAGGAACCTGACTAACAGCCCTCGCAAGTTACACTTTCAACTTCAAAAGTGACTGAGGCACCTGAGTATAAGCCCTCAAACCCAAAAGTTACGCTTTATCTTTAAAAGTGAAGAATGTTATGCTTTATTCGATAAAAGCAAGAAAGTTATACTTTATCTCTAAAAAGTGGCAAACGTTTTGCTTTCTTCGATAAAAGCAAGATTTATTATATGAAACGTTATGCTTTCCGTCAAAAGCAATTTTTTAGCAATAAATTGACAAACTTTCACATATACGCGAATGTTTAATTTAAAAAAAAAAAAAGAGTATGAATTCAAGTGTTGGTTTGTGAGAAATATATGTATCTTTGACAAAATTCATGTTTTCTTATAACATCTATTGTTGTCTTGGAATATTAATTTGAATAACTTGAGATTCAATAATAAAAAATTGAGTTTTAAGGAATCATTCAAATTAAAGGCAATCAACAAAGTTAAAGAAACCACGTTCTGATAAATGAAATATGTGTGAATGAGTTTCTGAAACAGGAAATTGAAAAAATAAATTACTACAATAAGTTATGATCTAAAGGCCACGACATATCAAAATGAAGAGGAGGCACAACTAAAGCTTCCAAGTCAGCAACGGCAGCATCTCGAATCTTAAGATTTGCAGCTTTCAGCTCCCTAACCTGTTGGGTAGTCGCCTCTAAGTCCCGGCACTGACGCTCTACCTCCTGAAGTTTTGCCTCTAAGTCCCGGCACTGACGCTCTACCTCCTGAAGTTTTGCTTGTAAGTCCCGACGCTGGCCTCTTAAATTTTGAGACTGGCTCTTCAATCTGTTTGCGGCATCACCAAGCTCAGAAAGCTGCACTGAAAAGGATTCATCTTCACATTTACGTACAGCAACCTCCGAACGTAGTGAAACAAGGTTAAAACTCGACTTGAGAAGATCCAACCTATCACGAAAAGGAGACATATCAACACCTACGGCTGCAAGGTCATCTACATCATCGCTAAACTTCTTCAAGTCCTCAACTCGCAAGGAATATAAAGAAAGAGTATGCAATCCAAGAATAAGGCCTGCGAGCTGATCTAGAAAGAGGGTTTGGGTGGAAGTTGTCTTAATAATCAGCCGGTCAAGAATCTGCGGGAACCGAGCTAGGAGACGCTCCAGACTTTCCTGACTAGAAGACGATATCTGGAAACCCCTCCAAGAAATAAGATCCCCACTTGGATTGAAGGAAGCTCTAGCAGGAGCTACTTTAGAGGCCACCATAGAATTTGTCGAGACCAGGGATGGAGGAGCAGAAAGATGTTGTACAGCTAAGGATTCCTCGAAGCCTTGGTCACCTGGAGGATAACCAAGGTCACTATCCGAATGGAGAACAGCAAATAACGCGAGTGCCTCAACGGGCAAAGGCAAATCTTTCATTCTCTCGTTCTGAAAACGAGATGTCAAAGCACAATACATTATAAAAAAAAAAGAGCAAATGAAATTCATCTTCAAGACAAATCACTCATGGATTAAAGAAGGATACTCACAATATAGTCAATGGAAAAGGAGTCGGGAGATGCCACAGAAAGGGGAATGTCATTCATCCCATCCAAAGTACTATTAACAATGCCCTCCCGAGCAATCACCACCTCGGTAGAATCCTTCTGGGGAGGATGAACATCACCAATAGTTTCAGAATGATTCTCCCTCGGGGAAGTAAGAGTCTCATCAACATCTTCAGACTCATCATGGGGAGGATGAATAGGAAGGTTTAAAGAAATTGTTGTATCACCCACAGCAGGACTCGAGCTTACATCAGACAAAGTATCCTTAGCATCCAGACTAACACAATCGTCGCGAGGAGTAGATGACTCAATATCAACAAGGATCGGTTGGACGGGGTCACGATTAGTGGAAGCCGCCGCGGAAGCCGCCGCGAAAGCCGCCGAGGAAGCCTCATTTGAAGTACTATACATTAACCCAAGAGGAACATCATCATCATCATCATCTTCATCAACCACGGTAACCTAAAATAAAAAAAAATAATAATAATAATAATAAAGGAAATAATTACTCAATGATATGTGAAAGCAGTAATACAAGGGATGAAAGAAAATTGAGAATAGTACGACAAATTACCAAATTTCTACGACGCTTCTTAATCGGATCCTCGGCTGCCGGGATACTAGGATCAACATTATCGAGAGGGCGTTTTGCTAATGGCTTTATGATAAGCCTGATAGGAGGACGACTGACTGGAACCACGGCAGAAGCAATAGGAGGAGCTATCTCAGAATCAGTAGTAGTAGCTGCTCTCGTTTTAGAACGAGTAACTCTCATCTCCTCGGCATCAGAGGATCCCGGGGGAGGAGCTAGAGAGGACACCCGAAATGGAGCCCGTGGTGGAAGACTCCTGGAAGTAGTGGGAACCTGTGATGGAATGATCTGCTTAGGGGGAGACGACTTAGGCATCAAAATGTCACGCTCAGCCAAGCGGCTACTGGCTGGCCAAAGTGCTGAGCGAACATTGGGCTTGGGAGAGCATAGCAGCCGGCCCCATTGAAGACGTTGTGAAATAGAGACCGGCAATGAACAAATCAAGGTATCATCCTCCCATCTTTTAAGGTTGACTTGCCAATAATTACGTTCTCCAGCGGTATATCGCCCGCTTCGGGAGTCATCTGGTATGACAAAAGGAAGGGGTCTATGGGGATCACTTGATGGCCTCGGAAATGCCCATGTAAAAGAGGAGGAAGTAGAGACGAAATTGAGAAGAACATCCTCATAATTCCCCCGGCAGGTGTGACCGAAAGGGCGTTCCTGGTCGTATCCGAATTGTCTCATGACCCTGTGAGGAGAATATAGTACAGTACCAAAACTATTATTCTCAAGGAAATATGGAAGCTCTGTGGACCGAAGGAAAACGAACCAAGACAGTGCGGAGCCACTCAAACTATTTCTGCTGAGGTTGGAGAAGGTACGAAATTTATGCTTGTAGAAGTGAGGTAGATGACCGCAACCCCCTGAAACGACGGTATAAGGACGAGCAGTGAAGCATGAATAATCATCAAGGAAATGTCGCAAATCCGTACTGTCAGGACTAGAACGGTGATCAATCCAGCGTAGCATGCGAGGAATGATGTTGCGTGGTGGGAGAGAATGAGATTTTTTCTTTCTTGTAGAAAGATGTTCAAGATCGGAATAGCCCGGAAAGCACTCGAAAAGAAAGATCTGAAGGAAGGAGCATGGAATGAAGCAACTGACATCATACCTGAGTAAATAAAAAACAAATATATATATATATATATATATTATAGAAAAGGTTGAAGGAAAAGAAAGGCAGTTTGAATGACAATTAAATATAAAATATGAAAGTGATTACCTCCCAACAGATTCTTTCATGGCAAGGGTTGTTTCGTCTAGGCGACGATATAAGGTCCCTAGGAAGAGAGGAGCAAGGGGAATCTCCGAGCCTCGGGATAACAATGCCGCCAAACTAAACATACGGGCAGAAGGACCGTCTATGGGAGACCCAGGGAAGATGAAACGGGACAACCACATAACTAGATAAGCTGCCAGAGGAAAGGGGCAAGTCTCTTCACGGAAGGCAAGAACAGACTTATCGTAAACTGAGCTGTTCCACTGGTTGGTCTTGTAATCACGGAAGAAATAGCGCACCCAGGATAACCAAGAATTCTTTTGCCGACCTGAACTCTCGAAATCCGGAAGGAGCGTATCACCCTTGAAGCGGGAAGTGAAGTGGGAAGATTGCCTGAAGGCTTCCATCAAGTAGGCAACGCATTCGTTATCTCTAGTGGACATGTTAGAAGGGCCGCAGGAGTTCGAAGCAACAATGGGAAGGCTACAAGACGAGATTCAAAAAAAAAAAATAAAAAAAAAAAAATAAAAATAAATATATATATATAAAAAAAAATGAGAATGAATGAAAGGAATAAAAGAAGAAAACTTACTGGTAGAGGGCATAAACATCCTCTAGAGTAGGGGTGAATTCCCCCCAGGCAGTGATGAATGTGCAAGTAGAGGAACACCATCGTGAGATCAACACAGTAAGTGCGTTATGATCCTGGTAAATTCGTAGGTCTCTACACAGTTGAACACAACGAAAGATACTCGCATTCTTCAGTATTTCCACATATTCAGCGTTGTCAAGGATCTCGTCGGTCCAATCTTGCCATCCTTGAATGCGAGCAGATGAATCTGATAGGAAGCGAAGGGGACTGAATGGGTACTCTTGCTTCTCTATGCATAGGCGGGGAATACAATCGGCATGAGGAAAGTCATCCCAACCTCCAGAAGCTGGGGCATACAGAAACAAGCCTTCTTTTTCTGGGGGTGGAAAACTCGTACGGTCATAGTCTCTAACTCTATCCCAAAAGACGTCAGAAGGACCAAAGAAGGGGGCTCTCCCCCAATCAGTGATGAATGGGGATTCATTGGGAGTTCTTAGTTCTGCAGAGCATTCGGGAGAGAAGGCCTACAAGCAAGGGGAAGTTCATTATAACAAGTGTAAGGAAAGCATATCAAGAATGTCAAGTAAACTATATGAACACGAAGTACTCACCATAGCAATAAGGAGCGAACGTCCAATAGTTGAGCTTCAAAACACCTGAAAACAAGAAGAAACAATGTCAGAAAGATTGAAGGAGTACATTTATGCAAGAAAAAATTCCCGAAAATTTTCAAAAAAACTTCGGACAGCCAAAATCCATCCTTCGGAGCCTTTTTTGGACTTAAAACAGCATAGATCATGGCAACGCCATGAGTTTTGAAGGGCTCGTCGATACGGTCGTTTTGATATATTATAGGCCCCAAAACTCCAAATGACGCTTCTAATAGTAGAGGCTCGTCGTCCCGAACTTCATTTTTTCGTCCAAAAACGTGAATTTCTGCCTAGAGTTCACCCCCTAGGGTTCGGCCCCCTAGGGTTCGGCCCCCTAGGGTTCGGCCTCCCTAGGGTTCGCCCCCTAGAGGTGCGGTCATCTGGAGTGGTTTCGTAGCATGCAAGCATATCAATTTTTCTCTTTTCGCGTTTTCGTCAAGGAAAAATGTAAAGCCACACTTCATTATCCGAGGAAAAAACCAAGATGTACTCAAGGTATTAGGGTTCGGAAGTTCAAAAAAAAAAAAAAAAAAAAAAAAAAAAAGGCTCAGCCCTAGGGTTCGGCGCCCTATAGGGCTCGGCTCCTATAGGGTTCGGCCACCACCTAGGGGCTGCTCCTTCAAAAAAAAAAAAAAAAAAAAAAAAAAAAAAAGGGGCTCAGCCCTAGGGTTCGGCGCCCTATAGGGTTCGGCTCCTATAGGGTTCGGCCACCACCAAGGGGCACATTATGTTTATGCATATATGTAATGAATTGGTAAAATAATGTATTATATTTACGTGTATGTAATAAAAATTCATGCTGGTATATAAAGCTGGGACTTATGAGCCAAAAATAAAAATAAAAAAATGCTTGATATAAGAGATAAGTATGAGGTGGCATCAGCTTAGGGAACTAAACATCCACCAAGTAATTGTAAGCATGAGCTGCCAACTAAGGAGAGTATTAGCAATACACTAACTAAGCTTTAAGCTAATATACTCTAAACATCCACCAAGTAATTGTAAGCATGAGCTGCCAACTAAGGAGAGTGTGGGCCCATGTGCAAAATTAGGGTTCACATGACCTAATTAAATTAAATGCACAATTAGGGTTCCACGACCTCATTAAATGTGCAAGTTAGGGTTCGCATAACCTAATAGAATGAAGATGAAAAAGTCAGAAATAAATGTGCTAGACCGGGAGAAGCCTCCACGTGTCCCGAGGCGGAAGGCTCGTGGAGGCGGCTCATTTTGGGAATTGATTGAGGGATTGGATTGGTGGCTAGAAGGACAGGGCAATATGGGCATTACTCTAAGGACTAAAGGGTATTTCTGAAATTTCCCTGAAGGCATGTGCCTTGCACATGACTACTTTCCAGAATACCCTATAAATACCCCTTCCATTCCATTTGGAAAGGGGACTGCTCTCCGGACACAAGACTCGGACTCTTTTAGTAGCTTAAGGCTCGGATATTCCACCTAAAAAGCACTAACAAGATTCGAACACTCTCTCAACTCGAAGAACCGAAGAAGGCTCTTGGAATCCCAATAACCCTAACACGGTTTCCGGATTCTAGGGGTTCTGCCACGCGTCGTTGGAGTAGTCGCCCACCTGTCGTTCTCCCCTCTACAATCAACCAATCAATTCCGTATTCTTCGTGGATTTCTCTCCTCCTCAGCCAACACGAAACCCTAAGCGAGCAAGGCGCGATTTCCTTGCCCACAGAGAGTATTAGCAATACACTAACTAAGCTTTAAGCTAATATACTCTGCTCTGTCCCATTCCAATTCTTTTCCTTTCTAGACTATGAAGCTTATGTGATTACCATCCATTCCAAACCACTTTAATTTCGTGTCTCTCTATATTGCCCAAAGTTACTCCAATGATGTAACACCCCTTTTTCGAAATAGTAAGAGTGGTTACTCAAAACATAACAAAATTGATGAATTTAATAGCAAGATTTAAAGCCACAAAAAATAGTCTTAATATTTGATAAATACAACAAGTGAACCATAATAAATGTCAAATTGGCTCAAATCATAATCTAAAATAATTATTACAACTCTAAATAAATCAATGATCAAAACAACTCCCTAATGTGAACGAAAATATACGAAAAATGATAGAAACGATTAAAGTCCCCAAAACATATTGACATTATTAACTAGTTCAAAGAATACAAATACGAATTCTAATATCAACGCCAAAACGAAACTATCATAATAAATTTGACAACAAGGAATAATCCTGAGAGGCAATACCAAATTTCTAAACGAGTAACAAAACGAACGAATAAAATTTAAAGGAGTATCGCTGAAAAAGTACGGAATTAAAGATAAATAATATTTTATAATACCAGTTATAAATGTATTATTTTGGTGATTAGTTTAAACGGGGGGAATTTAAGGAGTATATTTGGAATATAAATTTGGGTATTGCATTATCGATTCCAGGTACTGATTCCGTACTCCTTCAGCGATGTTCTTTAATTTTAGTTTGTTCGTTTTGCTTCTTATTTAGAATTCGAATATTGTCCCGCTACTTTGATCATAGTTGAATTCATATGATTGTTTATTTAGATATTCGGAGTTTCATAACTTGTACTCTTTGACCTAGATGTTTAGCATTTATTTCAATTCTTGTAGAAAAGTACATGTTAATATATTTTTGTGGAGACCTTGTGTTGATTATCTGTTTCGATTTAACATGTACATATTAGAACCCCTTTGTGTTAATATTGTGTCGCATCTGTTGTGACATGATTTTGTTGTTAGAATATACCGTATGGTATACCTGAGCTATAACCACCTGTGGGGGTACCATAGACATGTTCTCTTGGCACCGAAGCATGACACCTTCCGTGGCGGTGTGATCAGTCCACGACGTCTCTGTTTTGTGTGATATAAAGGTTCAGACCTGTAGTCTTGGTGTCAAGGAACACAAATAATTCACTAGATCAACTCAACAGCATCACCAACGCGAGATCTGGGCCAGTCAACGTAGGCCAGAAAAATTGTTCTGGAACATTTTTGGGTTTTCCAGAAATGTTCTTGAACAGTTTGGTTAACCTATGTTTGACCCTTTATATCTTTGATTCTATACAGGATCTGAGTAATATAAAAGCATAGATGTGTAGTTCTCATGTCAGGCTATAACAACAAAACAACAACTTGGCTAAAATAGCAAACAACAGCAAGATCAGAGCTCTCCAAAAACACTGTTAGACTTTTCTGGGCAAATCTGGGCTGCCCAGAAATCAATTTCGTGAACGGTCAACGAGGTTTGACTACTCATATTTTGCAATCTATACACGATCTGGGCTTAATTCAAGTTTTAGATCAAAGCACTTACATTAAAGAACAGATCTATAACATAAAACACAACTAAAATCTAACACAGAAAGATCTAGAGACTCTGACATATGACTGTCAGGCCACTTTTCTAACTTTTTCAGATTTCTAAAAACTTCAAAATCGAGCATCTAGATGTTATAGATCTATAAT
Organism: Panax notoginseng; assembly: GCA_016801055.1. NCBI lineage: Eukaryota > Viridiplantae > Streptophyta > Magnoliopsida > Apiales > Araliaceae > Panax > Panax notoginseng. Next base: position 34,420,738 of record CM029017.1, read on the forward strand.
CTAACAACTTAGATCACTCAAAGATACCCTAATACACAACTTTAACCAACAAATTACAACATATAACATAAGATCACATGATTTTGAAATTTTAGAGTTTATACCTTTCTAACTTTGATTCTTGATTTCTGTCCTTGGATCATGTTCTTGGCAAGCTAATACATGATATTGGCTTAGTTTATCACTCCCTCACACTCTAAGTTTCGAATTTTTAGAGAGAGAATGACTTTGACAAATATGTTAAGTAAAGTTAGATTTTCTTTACTTTAAATCTTTTATCTCTTTGATCCATTGAATCTAGTTGCTAGGTGGCAATGTATTGGTTGACAACTTACTCCTTTAGAGCACATGGGTAGATAGAGTTGGTCACCAACTCAAGATCTTGGCAAGATTTGCAAGCTAACTAATAAAGAATGCTAAAAGGGCAAAATGATCATTTGATTTCCAACCCTTAGGGTTTAGGGTTTAACCCTTAAGGTTTTAAAAATCAAATTTCTAGAATTTCTAATTTAGGTTTTCAAAATAGAAAATTAATATTTCTAAATTATAATTAGGATTCTATAATTATATTAAGATTTCCTAATCATAAATTCAATCTTGCTAATTAGGATTAATATTTCCTAATTAAAATTACTAATTTAGCAATTAGGGTCATAATTGTACATTAGGGTTTCTAATGGAATAATTAGGGTTTCAAACTTTAAAATTAGGGTTTTCTAATTAATTATTAGAGTTTCCCTAATTAAGTCTATAATCATAAATACGTACCTTTAAACTTCCCAATTTAGGATTTCCAGAATTGGTTTTAGGGTTTCTTATAAATCGTAAGAAATTTTCTAACTGAACGTTGACGTTCTTAATATAATACTAGGGTTTGCCACTGATATAGGTTATCTAGTCAACCCTTGACCCTTAACCACATACTGTACACATATACAACCATATACACATAACATATACACTTATACCCTTAATCCTGAATAATTCACCACAAAAAATTGAAATTCACAAAATTCCTTCTCGGAAATTTCAAATCCATTCACTTATTTTATGTCCAGGTTTATCATTCAACCTTTAATCCATCATTTAAGATTTAAATAATTATTTAAATTCTCGGATTGTCAAATAACTTGATCTCATCTTCCACTCCGTCCCCCCTACCAAAAAACCCCAAAACAGCCCTGTCCGACCCAAATTTGTACACTGCCATGCAAGATGAATTTCGTGCACTTATTAAAAATAAGACGTGGGAGTTGGTGCCCCATCCGCCTAATATTAATGTTATTCGCTCTATGTGGATTTTTTGACATAAAAAGAAATCTGACGGTTCTTTTGAGCGATACAAAGCTCGTCTTGTTGGTGATGGCATGTCTCAACAGGTAGGTGTGGATTGTGATGAAACCTTTAGTCCGGTCGTGAAACCGGCTACTATTGGTACGGTTCTAAGCATTGCTCTTTCCAAGTCTTGGTCCATTCACCAGCTGGATGTTAAGAACGCTTTCTTACATGGACAACTTCATGAAACAGTGTACATGAATCAACCACTGGGTTTTAGAGATTCAACTCATCCAGATCACGTATACTTGTTAAAGAAATCTCTCTATGGTATAAAACAAGCCCCTCGCGCTTGGTATCAATGATTTGCCGATTTTGTCTCAACACTTGGTTTCTCACATAGCAAATTTGATACATGAATATATATATATATATATATATATATATATATATTGTTCGCATGAAACCATACAGATATCCTATTGTTATTATAATTTTTTTTTAAAAAAAAAAGCTATTTTCGGACTATTTATCGAGCAATGTGAATATTGAAAATCAGGGGCTGACATAGCAACGAGGCCAAAGTCTAGTCTACCAAGATCTAAAGTATAACACTGATACCATGTAAGAAAATAAAGAGAGAAATACATTCAATGGTATGTTTTAGTTACAAAAGATAATTATTTTTATACGTGCTTAACCTAACTTGGACACTACGCAACTTAGTAGCCAACATAATTTTAATACTCCCTCGATTCAAATTATATACTTTTTAAAATTTATTTTGTGATATTTTCAAATTTTAAATTGACTTTGTTCATTTATGTTTTGTAAACAATATATCTTATAATTATTACTCCCTCCGTCCCAGGTTGACTTTTTGCCCATATTAAGAAAGATGATAAAATGAAAAAATTGTCCATATTTAAATTCTCATTTCATTGCATAGTTTTATGCACATTACTAGTGATGCTCCATAAATATGCATAGGGAATAGAAATATAACAATTAATAATAAGGGTATTATAGGTAAATTATTGTAAAAAATAGATCATTTAAGGTAAGTAGACATTTAACTTAGAAATACCTGAAATAGTAATAAAGATTTTTATCCTGGAATAGAGGGAGTAGTACTTTGTAGATAATTTATAATATTCATAATTGAGATAAACTAAATAAATTCGTGTTTGAATACTTTAAAAATAATATTCATAATTGAGATAAACTAAATAAATTCGTGTTTGAATACTTTAAAAATGTTTTGAGATTCACTTTTAAAAAGTCGATATAATTTATAACAAGGTAGTATAAATTATATCTAACATACCATAACAAATATTCTAATAATAATATCTAGAATATTCTAAGAAACGGAATTAAAACATTGGATTCGAAGTCTTTAAGATTAAGAATATCACAATAAGTTTATATCTTTGATTTGATCAACTTGAACAAGAATCACTTGAAAATGAAAACCCAGCAAATCTGTTAATTAACTATTTTTTATGCCCTAAAACGAAGCTAAGTTTCATCGACACATTGGCAAACAGACTTAAACCTTGCATCTCGTCCGTTTTAATTTGTAAAGGAAGGAGACAATGGGCGGATCTACCCTTAGGGCAGTGGGGTCAATTGACCCCACTGAATTTTTGGAAGTCAATTTTTAATTTGATTTTGATTTTATAAAGTGTTTAGTGAAAATAAAAAATTCAAACTAAAAGACTATTAAATGTCTCAAATTTCTACTAACACAAACACTCCACTTTTTTATATTGTTTAGTAACTTACATTGAACATGATATTTTTGCAGCTATTGAAATGAGACTATCATTACGATAGTTTCAAACAATGAAATCTCGAAAAATGTTATTATAAATAATATTTTAACAATATTATTTAATTTTGTAATTTATTTTAGAGGATAAAAAAGTCTCTTATAATAACAGTGTTTTAAAAAATTATAAAATATCATTTTATATATAACATGATAAGATCGAGGATTCGAAGTGTATTCAATTACATAAGATAATATTAATTTTATATGATAGCTCACACAATTATTTGCAATATCACTCGCATTCTGGCGTCTTTATTTTATTGTATTTTATTTTTCTTTATATTTTTATTTTAAAAAAATTGATCCCACTGAACTAATGAGCTGGATCCGCTCAAGGAGTTAGCATGCAATGCATGAACGGCAGCCTGTCAAAATATGGCTTAAAAGTCAACATTGTGGACTCTTATAGATCATAATTTGTCAATACTATTTACCAAAAAATATAACTTGGCAATATGGTCTCCTTCACCTTTCAAAATGCTTACGATGTTTTTTCGCAGATTCTTGAACTTTCAAAATGTTAAATTTCCTTGCTACAAGTCAATTCCCAATACAGTGTCATTAGATGTATTGGGAAATTTTGTAGGAGCAAGATTTTATATCCACTCCTAAGGTTTTACTTTATAAATTTGTGCTCATAGAAACATAAGGCTAAGCCAATTCACTTAAAAAGTGAAAGGGGACAAAAGAGAAACATCATAATTAGGAAGACATTTTGAATTAGAAGAAAACCATGCATGCATACAATGAAAAAATTACTAATATAATTTATTAATGAAGAAAGAATACAATAAAGAACATCTTAAGAGGAAGTTGTCATTAAAAGGCCGTACATGGAAAACTTTATATAATTTAATGAAAAAACGAACAAGTAGCATCCCAAGTTGGATCATTATAGAAAAACAGGGATACTTTGCTCGTGTCTGAAGAAGTTTTTCGAGTCAACCATCGACTTCACTTTGATCAATTTGTCAAAGTTATTGCTGAAGTACTTTTTCCCCCATATACTTGCTTGTGCATAGGTTGTGCCACCTTGTCCCAAATCAAGATCTAGATAATTCACATATGAAGTTCTAGGGTTCTTGGTAACAAAAGGAGCATAATAGCTAAACAAGTCGTTGATCCATTGAAGTCGTTGTGTGGCGTCATTCTCCAACGTCACTCCAATGTTAATCATATACAACACTCCAGGTCTATGAGGGAATGGTAGTGCTGACTCCGAAAACTCATTCATCCTTCCCCCAAATGGTGTATATTGTATGAGTGCTATTTGTATTGGTAGTTGTAACAATCTTTCCCATACTCCATTTAGGCCTTCTGAAGATATTGGTACTCTAACAAACCCTGATTTTCCTTTGTAAGGATGTCTAGGAATCGCATTTTTGTTCAGCAAAATATTAGGAGAGGTTCCAATTGAGAAATTGGAGAAAAATGGTGCCGATTGGATCCAACTTAGTTCAGTACAATCTTGTCTTACCAAACCCAACTCGGGAAATTCTTTTTGCATGATTGGAAGTAGTTTGTCTATCCTGCCAAGAAATAATGATTGAAATATAAATCGTACTGTCTTTTTGTCTACACGAGTACTTGAATTGCTCTGGATAGTGTCTACAACGCATCGAACATCTAGATCTCGACTTTCAAAGTTGGGGGCAATTGATTGCCATTGTTGAAAAAGTTGAGCCCCGTTTTGTTCCAAAGTTCTACTAACGCCAAAAATAGTCACAAGTTCTGGGACAGGGACCAACTTTATTTTCCACGAAATAACAACTCCAAAGCTAGAAGCACCACCTCCTCTAATAGCCCAAAACAAATCTTCACCCATTGATTTTCTGTCTAGAATTCTTCCATTCACGTCGACAAAACGAACATCAAGAGTATTATCACCGGCAAGACCATATTTTCGCTTCATCATACCATACCCTCCTCCGCCAATAAATCCACTAACACCCACTGTAGACCAAAGACCAGCAGGAAACCCGAGGGTTCTACTTTTTTCCGAAATTCTATAATAAAGCTCACCAAGTGTTGCACCAGCACCAACCCATGCAGTTGCACTTTTAACATCAATGTTTACTGTTCTAAAATTAATCATATCGAGTAACACAAAGAGTTCTGTTCCTCGATATGATTGACCCTCGAAGTCGTGACCACCTCCTCGAATTCTAATCTGCACGCCATTTTTTTGTGCGCAATAAATCACTGCTTGGATTTGTGATTCATGCACCGGAGTAACAATGACTAGAGGCTTCGGCGTAGCCGGTGTTGTGAACAACAAGTTGTCAATTCGGGCTCGCAAGATTTGTGAGAAGGTTGAGTTGTTTGGGGTGAAAATCACGTTCGAAATCGCGTCTGAATGTTGAGAAGAACGGGAAAGACATTGGAGGAAACTTTGGGCAGTAGCATCATTTGAATTAGCTGCCCATGAAAAAGATGAAAAGAGAAGAAGAAAAGCAAATGAAAGCAAACAAGAAGTTGTCTTTTTCATTGTTTTATGGAGTATTTTTCTGAGTGTTATGAGAGTATTATTTGAAGTGAATTGTGAAGAATTATTTGATGGCTGCTGCTATTTATAGAGATTTGGGTTGATGCATGAATATTGAATATTATAATGAAATAAAAAATGAACAATTATGGAACATGCTAAAGAGAGAAGAAGAAAGTAGTCGTCCAATTTGGTTATTGAACGCGTCAGGTTGACGTTGACCAGGCTTGATTTGGTAATTGGTGGAGAATTGAACCAGTTCAAGAAAGCGCCACGCTATGCAGTTAATACTTGGTTTTGGTTCTAGTTGTATAATTGACCCTTTCCTGCAAAATTTTCAACATGAATGGTATATTTATATTCATATATATACTCACTCTATTCTTTAATATAGGTTATTTTAGAGAATTATTTTTATTCTTAAATATAAGTCATTTAAAAATTTTAAGTAAGCATTAATTGCTTAGTTTTTAATATTACCCCAAGTAATAAATATAACTTTAGTTCTCTCATTTTTTTTGCCCAATAAATAACAATCTCCTTTTCTATTACAAGGGCAATATAGACAATTGATTGTATATTTAATGTTTTATAATCGTTTCCTTAATACTTATGCACAACTCTAAAACGACCTATATTAAAGAACGGGGGAGTACTTCACATGATAACGTCCTTTTAATCTGGTAGATAATGATAAATAATAATAATTATTATTATTGTATAAAAATGAAGTCTCTCTAGCCGAAAAAGATATTCCATCTATTAATAAACAAAAAATGCCGTTAAAATATATATTTTTTTTACCCAAATTGTTCCTTCTAAATTACTACTTATTAATTGAAGTATTCATTCATTTTTCTATGATCCCAACATTAATTATTCTTTACTAGTTCCTACATAAATTCTCTAAATTATTTTTATTGTTATCATCACATTCCAATAAGTATATATCTCTCTCCAAACTCACCTACTAATTACATGCATATACCCATAAATGCAAACTCTCCAGATTTATTGGTACTTATTAATTTCTAGCTACTTGTCATTTTTGTTGTTATTCTCATAGAGCAATAAGTGTACGAGAGAGAATGTAGTATAATAATACATCATTTTTCAATATAATTTTTTTATTATTTCTTAAGTTTTTAACAAAAGTTGACTAAAAAGATTATGACGATATAAGTGAAAAATTAAGATAAAAATAATTATTAATATATAAATAAAATATTTATTTAGAAACATCTTAAAAAAAATTAACACGTTTAACATGGACGGATGGAGTATAATATGTCACCAAAATCATTGGTATAGTTTTTTTGGTGCTATTTTTGTGATTTTGCGTGTGATTTCAGATGTAAAATTGGTTCCCGCTTTTCCCTAATTGAATCGACAAAGGTGTCTCTAAAATTTTGACATCTGATAGAGGCTAAATAGGATGAAGTACAAGAAAAATGCACCTAAGAATTGTTACATTTAAAGTAAAGGACACTGATATTAACCAAATGAAACTATTTTGAATATTTAAAGCACGGGCTATAAACTTGTAGGAATATTTAAATGATACCTACTGACCAACATGCTTAAAATAGTAAGAAACTATTAGATATAATATTCACACCAACATCAATAAATACCGAACAAATGATAAAAAAAAATAATAATAAGAAAACTATGACATTAATATTCCCACCAACATCAATAAATACTGGACAATATTAATATTATGGATGGACAGTTGGACACCCACTCTTTCCCTAAAAAATATATTAGTATAACCCGTATAGGTTGGGGGGAGACGTCCGGTGCACCTATTGACCGGTACGTCCGGTGCATTTTTTTTTAATTACAGTTATGAAAATAATAAATAAAAAATAATAGAATAAATTTGAACAAAAAACTGTAAAAGAAAGTATATTTTTAATTTTTAAAAATAAAAAAAAATAAAAATTTTTAAGAGACGAGTTGTGGCTGCCAATTGGTGTTTTAAATTAATTAATGAGAATTAGAGCATTTACAGCAGTTTTCCCAATAGACTCTCTATCCCCACATTTAAAGAATATATCAATAAATCAGTATCCAACAGTTTCTTTATCCTTATATAATTCTCTATTTTAATCCCTATATATGATTTGACTCCTCAGGGTGAGGGAATCAAAAGAGTGTTCCCTATTTATGTAAAATGACATTTCACCCCATATTTATTGCGATTTTATGTTGGTTAAAGGATTTTATCTCACTTAATTGCTGATTTGGGTTTGCCTATTAAATTCACTCATTTTTATTTTTTATACATAGGATTTAGAGAAGAAAGAGAACTATAAAAAAAATTAAAAATCAATCAAATTTTGATTTTGATCATTTTTGTAAAAAATATTACTACTAATTATAAATTTTATTATTTTATAATTAAAATAATGTTGTTTTAGTTTTCATAAACACATAATGATCGTTGCACATTTTGATTTCTAGCAATATCTATTTTTAAATTAAAATAATTGCAATTTTTAAATTCAAACAACAATTACTTTTAAATAAAAAATAATTACAACGTTTAAAATATGATTTGACTGTTAGAACTTTTAAATTTTAAATTTTAAATTTTAAAATTTAAAATTTAATATTTAAGGAATCAATATAAGGAACCTGTTGGATGCATAGTGAAAATTTTGAATCTCCATCCTACAGAATTACCCAATAGCACTGCAGAGTAGAGATAGAGATAAGAAAACTGTTGTGAATGCTCTTATAAGATTAATAATAAGGCTCTAAACCGAGCCCAATAGCTAGGGCTCGCCTATTTTTATTACTATCATTGTTTTATGATTAAATTAAAGATATATTTATAAAATAACGAATTTTAAAAAAATAGTTTTGTGAACTTATTAATTAAGAATTAAATATTTTTGAAACTTCCATTCATGTCACTTTATAGTCTGAAAATAAAAATGTATTTTCAATTTTGAAATGGACAAAGAAAATGTATCTTAGTTTTGAAATAAAGAAAGTGTTATAAACCTTTTTTAATATTTAATATCTAATAATATAAAATAAATACCCAAAAATATATACATCTATCTATCTAATAGTATAAAATTAATTGTCAAAAAATAAGTAAGCATAATGAAATTTAAATAGAAATCCGAACAATTTAGCTATTAGAATGTTAACTATTTGAGTTGTATTTAAATAGTATTTAAACATTTTTATACAATTAAACTGAATAATATATATTCAAATTATATTTATATTCTTACGTAATCGAAACTCGTACCAAGTCAATTGTTTATTTTTTTGTTGGACTTTCTGGATCTCAAGATCGATATTCTACGGTTAATTATTTATACTTTGATGAAGGTAAGTGATAGCATATATGTAAATATAGCAATAATCTTAAATTATCTTTTATGTATATTAGGTGTATAATTTGTTACCTGAATTACAGCCTAGATTCTCTCTAGTAACAGCCTTAATTAGAGCCTAGATTCTTTCTTGTAACAGCTATATATTACTGACCTTTGTTAACGTAATGGATACGGAAAATCACCTTCTTTCATGGTATCAAAGCCCTAGGGCACAATCCTCTTCTCTTCCATCCTTTTTTCCGCCGCGCCCTGGTGTTTCGCCAACCATTTACTTCTCGCCGTCAATCTCTTTCCGTCAGCCATCATGTCCGACTCCAAATCCTCATTCCACCCAGCTCTTGTTGTCTCTAACATCAAGAACCATATCTCTATTACTCTTGAGTTAAAAAATGTCCAATATGCGACGTGGGCAGAACTCTTCAAATTTCATGCACAATCTCACCGGGTCATCAACCATATCATCCTGCAGGACAAAGGCAAAGAAAAAGTGCCTACAACTGACGATGAGAAAGAACTTTGGTCGACCATTGATGCTATGGTCCTTCAATGGATTTATGCAACAATCTCGAATAACTTATTGCATATGATTCTTGAACCCGACTCAACGACAATGGATGCTTTGAATCAGTTGCATGATATATTCCAAGATAACAACAATTCACGTGTCGTGACTCTTGAGCAAGAATTTTCTCACACAAACATGGAGGATTTCCCTAATGCCTCCGCGTATTGTCAAAGGCTCAAGATTTTGTCAGATCAACTCAAGAACGTAGGAGCTCCGGTCTCAAACAACTGCCTCGTCCTTCAAATGGTAGTCGGCCTCACCGAAGCATATAGAAGGGTGGGAACACTTATTCGTCAAAGCAATCCCCTTCCACCCTTCTATCAAGCTTGATCCATGCTCATTCTTGAAGAGGCGGGCTTAGCAAAATAGGTCGCTACGAGTTCGAATGCCGCCATGATTGCGAGGGAGTTCGATGATAATTCATCCTCTGAAAATTACCCTCAAAACCGTCCCAATGGTGGTGGCACAAAGGGTCACAACCGCAACAACGACGGTAAAAACCGCGGCGGTAAGGGCGGTGGCGGCCGGACCGACGGTGGCAGTGCTTGTAGCCATGGTGGCGGTCAGCGGTGGCGGTCAGCAGCGGCCCAGTCAACAGTAGCAGTGGCAGTCTTGGACGGGCCATGGGCAACAGCAGTGGCCATGGTCTATTATGCCATAGGCCATTACTCCTTGTCCTTACCCAACAGCTCCTTGGGCCAGGCCCACGACTCAGCAGACGCAAGCTGGAGTTCTTGGCCCATGCCCTCAGCAAGCATATTCTGTCGCAGCACTGCCCTCTCCAACCGACATTGAGGCCGCGCTGCACACACTTGGGCTCACTCTTCCTGATGCAAACTGGTACATGGATACCGGAGCAACCTCTCATATGACATCTGCGCAATGTAATCTCTCGTCTTATTTTAATTTGAGCAGTACTATTGTTATACTTATCGGAAATGGTCATTCGATTCCAATTCATTGTTATGGTCATACAAACTTATCTCCCCTAAACCCACCTTTATCCTTAAAGAATGTCCTTCATGCTCCTCAACTTGTTAAAAACTTAGTTTCAGTTCGGAAGTTTACTACTGATAACTCAGTTTATATTGAATTTGATCCTTTTGGGTTTTCTGTGAAGGACTTTCAAACGGGGATGCATCTAATGAGATGTGATAGTCGGGGCGAGCTTTATCCCATCACCACCACCATCACCACAAATCAAGCCACATCACCTTCCACTTTTGTAGCTTTAGCACCGTCTTTATGGCATGCACGTTTGGGTCATTCGGGAGCACCTATTTTTGACTCTCTTAGGTTAAATAAATTTATTGAATATAATGGAACTCGTAGTTCTCATGTTTTTCATTCTTGCTCACTTGGAAAACATGTTAAATTTGCCTTTTGTTGCGTCTACTTCATGCACTTTTATCCCAATTGATATTATCCATAGTGATCTTTGGACATCTCCCGTTTTGAGCTCTTCGGGCCACATATATTATATCCTCTTATTGGATGATTACTCTAATTTTTTGTGGACTTTTCCCCTGTCTAAATGTCACAAGCTTTTTCAACTTTCTTAACATTTAGAGCATTCATCCGCACTCAATTTGAACGGGAAATAAAGAACATTCAATGTGATAATGGTAGGGAATTTGATAATGGGCCATTTTGGGAATTTTGTCCTCATACTTCATGTAAGACCCCAACTTTTAATAAATAAAAAATTAAATTTCCTATAATTATTATTTTGAATAATAAGGTGTTAATTTGATATAATGCTTTGGTTATGGGTGGAATGTGCAAATTTTATAAAATAAGCAAGTGTTTATAAAATATTCATTGTTGTCGGAGAATATTTGTTTGGTCGTGGAATATTCTTGCTGTCGGGGAATATTCGTACGACGGCGCAGCAATTTGTTGGCCTCATAACGGAAAACGGTCGGATGAAGAAAACGACAAGTTTGAGTTTTTATAAATAACTGTAACGCCCCCAAAATCGGGACTACTTTCCTTCCCGATCTTGTGCGTTAATAGTATCTTGTTCTAGCTTTAAAACATTATTAAATGTTAAAATAGCTAAAAATATGGAATAATTTTTTTTTTCTTTCCATTCATTCATTCCCTGAATCGCAACCTTTACAATTCTTCTTTATACTAGAATCATATTTATTATATGATTTGTATAATCCATGTAAACGTATTAAAAGCTTAAGTCTCAATACTTCATATCTTTTCTATCGATGATTCATTTATTTTAGAATCATATCTATACTCATTTCAGAATAAACATTCTTTATCCATTCCACATTTCAAACTATACATAACTGTCAATTACATTTGACAAAACTATCAATCATAGATTTATACCATTTATAATTCAAGGAAATGTATTCATTTTGCACATCGTTCAATCTTCATCATTCGTATAGCAAGTAATATTGCTTAACTTCATTAACCTGTAAAAATTTGTGTTTGCAAGATTGAGCTCGACAGCCCAGCAAATTTAATTGTCTATCATGTTTCACATATCACACAATTCCATATGCATTATATTTCCTTTACTATGCATATCTGCATGCAACATATATTCTTTACTATGCACATCCTACATGCAACAATATTTCCTTACAAAACATACATTCATGCATTATATATTTCTAATTTATTGAGTTACATCAAACAACATGTGCTATCACATATCACATATAAATTGAGTTTCATAACCCAATTAACTTAGTCATATTTTGACTTTAACAATTTATAAAGCATGGTATGTAACTCACCACATAATCACATTTAATCCACAAACATAATAGAACTGAAAAACTTGCCTTAATTGGAGATTACTACAAAAGCTAACCTAAAATTTCTCCACAATTCCTACAGAATTATATTTACATGTACACACATATTAGATAATTGAATATGTCACAAAACATGCATGTATATTCATCAATAATAATTATTAGTTTCATACAAACTAATATTATTTATTCTTACTCAAAACGAATATAAGTTTATTTAGAAACTTAATTCGTTTTAACCTTTTTACACCAAATAAAGGTCCATCACATTTTAGTATGTAAATATTTTACACTTTGAAGCTTTAATCATTTATATTCCACTTTAGGAATATCTTATGCATTTACTCATTAATTCGGGACTTAAACAACTAATAAATAGTTTTTATAGTAAAATTCAATTTACTACATTATTCCTTAAATATAAATTATTTTTATATTATTATTTTACCCACTCATGAGACAACTCGGACCATTGTCTCATTTATAAACATTCTATCCCGTTAACACACTACATTTTTCATTTTGTAAATATTCACATTTTCACTATATATATTTATATATTAAGTATATATAAATCTTGGCTCAAAAACTCCATTTTGATCCCCACAAATCTTCATTGCATCACTTTTATGATTATTACAACTTTTTAATGGTTCCATACTTTTCGTTTCGTTATAAAACAATTTTTCATGTCAATCCCGGCTTACATTCGCTTAAATATGCAAATTCATATTTATATAATATTTTTATTGCATTATTTATGTCCGAAAGGAAGTTTCATGACATAAAATATCACATACAGTCAAATCTATTCTCTTGGAACTTTATTAGATATAATATTGTCTTAAATTTAGCCCAAACACACTTTGAAACGACGAATGTCAAAACAGCCAATCAAGACTACATTCAGCGTCGCCCAAATTGTAGTTCTGACATGCCAGTTCGCCTATTTTTAATTCTTAAACCATTAATCGAATTGTGGCGAATTTCTAGTATGTTATAGACCTTATGACATAGTACATTTAAAAATTTTCTAAACGCAAAAACAAGCTACGAACATTGATCAAAACAGCGCTCAAAAAGCCCACCAAGCGACTGCACCAGCAGCACGACGCGGCTGGCACAACGCTGGCTGCTGCCTTGCATAACGAATGAGCCACTTTGCGATTTTTTCACGCCTTGCTCGCTTATCAGAAAATTCCCAAATTTCGGTATGTTTTTCGTATCATATGAGACTATTTTAAAAAAATATGTAACCCCCATTTCGGGTTCATTAGGCAGCCCAAATAGAGCGCCAAAAGTGTACGCTCATAACAGTTTTTCACTTTCATTTCGAGTTTACCCTCTCTCGCTAAAATAGTCATAACTTTTTCGCTTCAAAACATTTTTGAACGATTCTTGAGCCCACGTAAATCTAACTTCCGGGACTACAACTTTTATTCTTTGACCATTTCCAAATTCAAAACACAGAATTCCAAAAAATTTGTTCAAGGTGACTGCCCCAAGTTGGTTAGACAATTTTGACGCGACTACTTTGAAAGGTCATAACTCTTTGCTCCGAAGTCAGAATTAGTCCGTTCTAGAGTCTATGGAAATCTTATCTAGTGTACTATAACATAACAAAAGCCCAGAATTTTCTGGAAATACTAACTAGTCGAAACAGTGTTCCGAATAGCATGTACCGCTGCTAACTTCCAGTTTGACAAATTCGACACATTTCCTTCCAATCACCATAACTCCCTCATCCGTGGTCGGGATGAGGTCATTCCAAAGCCTATGGCTTCCTAACTCAGTGCACTACAACTACCCAAAAACTCAGAATTTTTCAGGCAACATAGCTATTCCAGAATTTGACACTATAGTCACTGTTCATTCAGTTTTCATTTCTAGACATGGTTTACTAAAATCTTCACCACAGATTCATTTTAACTCCGTTTTGGTTCATTCAAGTTAGAAAATCTTTAGAACTTCGAGGGATATAACATACAATCATCAATTTAAGCTTTCAGACATAAATCAAAAGCACAAATGGTCTTCAAGCTCAGTCCCAAAAACTATCCAACATTGTTCTTTGTAAATCTTTTATTTTGTGAGTTTTGGTTACGCTTGGATGATGTTAAGGCTTCATATACCTTGCCCAAACTCTTTAATCATCTACATATAGTGTAAATATACATCTCATTAACCTCATATTCGCTTAATACTTTCTTTTTAATAAAAACAATCCATACAGGACTTTTATCAAATAAGTGGTGTGTGTTCTTTTAAAGTTCTGATTTCTTTAAGGTTTGGTTTGAGTTCCAGCCTCATTTTTCCACCTTATTACTTCTCACAACCCAACCTATTCTCCTTTGCTCTATTTCAATTAACGACAATCCATTTCACAGTTAAATATACTATTAACCAACTAATGGAGTAATTCTCATATAGCATAATATAAATATTGCAAAGAGGTAATTACCTCTTAGTTTGCTGCAAATTTCCAGTTCAGTGATGTTATAGTGCTCCTTAATGCCGAATTTAGTTTCAATTTTTTTTCCCACAGCTGAAATTCCCTTTAAGCTCTTTTCCCTCTTTAGCCGAACCCAACAAATTCTAGAAAATTTTAGGACTTGGTTTGGTCCGGATGAATTATGTATACTCAGCAGCTAAAAAAATGAAATGGAATGGAACGGATGGAGTAAAAGAATAAGGAAAGCTAATATTGCCTTTGGTTTGATACAACTCCATATATTATTAGATTACCATTTAGTGGTCTTCTCAATTTACTAGTATTATGATACCTCATGCTTTTACAACAACTTACCAAACTTAGCTTAATTTTCATATTTAATTTTTCTTTTCTCTCTCTAAACTTAGCCAATTTGGCTAAAAATGAATATAGATAAATTTTGATTTTGCTTATATAAAAGCTACTTTCAATTTCTTATAAATTGGTCACCCAACTTAAGTCTTCCCTAGTCTTCCCCCTCGTCTTCAAAAGCTTGAAAATCACCCCCTGGCATATTCTTAGCATATTCTCAAAATATTCTTTAGCATATTCCTTAAGATATTTTTTTAAGTTTCAAATATTAAGTTTTTAACCCTAAAGTTTTCTTAATTCGCACAATTCTCCCTTAACTTTCATAATTTACCTCCATACTTTATTAAGTTATTTAATTACCCAATCTTAGTAACTTAATTTAATCAAATAAGTTACTACATAAATCTCCTTAATTTATTTTACCATCTTGGAATCATATAATTTACATAACCCATCTTTGATATATAAATTATATAAAATATAACATAACATACTCAAATTACATATTTATTTTATAATTGTAAAATAAATATGCTACACATAATTTCTTATGTAAATACAATTATTTACATACACAAGATATTATAATATAATATCCTTACCTGATTATCATAAATTCAATTAATAATTTATTTACTTTCTTAAGATATTACCATAAATATAATACCTTTTCTTTATTAAATTAATTTTATATAAAAATTTATTCTAATACTCTTGGGTAAAGTATATACAAATATTATATGCTTAACCTGCCTCTTTTTGCCTCATTATGCAAAATTTGTTCCCAACAATTTTATTTCCCTGCGTAATAAATATATATTTATATTTATCCCCTTGCGAATATTCTTTATAATGTACATGTACTCACATCACATATAGAAAATAAATAATAAATTTATTCTCTCACCTTATAAATTGTTTATATCAATTTATTTACATATAGTAAGTATAATTTAATATATTTACCTTATAAATGAAAATTTATTCATAAATAAGATATTATAATTAAAATAATATCCTTTCTTTATTAAAATAATTCAACTCTAGAATTTATTTTAATATCATTTATTTAAAGTATACAATAATTCTTGTATACTAATTACTTTCTTTTTCCTTCTATAAATTATTTTCAACAATTTAACTGTAATAAATATAATACTATACTTACTACATTAAAACATACATACATTACATCCAATAATGTAATACATGATTTTTTCAATAAAATGGTGGTTATACATCAAGTACATATTTAATGCCACCAATTCACCACATTAAAATAATTTAATATTATAGATTATGTTAATTCTACCCATCTCATTTCCTTTAATAAATTGCCCCTACAATTTATTTACATATAATAAATATATAATACCAATATATTTATTAATTATAAGCATCACATATTGCACAGTTCATACCCACTTATGCAATAAAATATCATACAACATATTATATAATAAGAATTTTATTTATTTAATTCTTATTTTAATATTACCCAAAAATTTGGGTTATCACATTTTTTCCCCTTGCAAGGATTCCGTCCTTGGAATCACAATACCGAATCATTCTTAATCGGTTTAGATCTTATTCTTTCTTGTAACATTATCGTTGAATCATTTCAACGTACCATTTCCTTAGATTTTTCTTAAAAATTTAAAATAAATCATCTATTTTCACTCTAGGTTTTAAACTTTAACTTTTTAATTTAATCATTTAAGATCTTCTAAATTTTCGGGTTGTCACATTCACATCTTCTTCTAAGAATTTCGTCCCCAAAATTACAGTCTACTAATCTTTGCTTCTCCTATTCACCGAAAATAGGTTTTCAATTTAACCTTTACAGTTTCCTCCTCTGAAGATTTCTCTTCTATCATTTCATTTAACCATTGCTACCCTTTTTAAGGAGTTAAAAACTTTTCATATTATGCTGAGGGGTCATATAGACCATGAACTCTCAGGTATGTTTAACGGTATTCACCGCAACCAATTTTGTAAACATGTTGTACAAGGTGATCAGTCTAGTACAAATACGAGTACGTTAGGTGATCAGCCTATCGTACCCTACGTCGTAAACAACGTATCAATCTTGTTTAGCGACTATTTGCGCTACTAGATTGGATTATTTTATCCAATCGGGGTTGTTCACCTCGGACTTAGCATAAGATTCCATACCAAAACAATTTAGTTTGGGATAAATTCTCAAAGAAATACTTGAATTTTCATAAACATTTGCCTAACTGAATCAAATAGCTTAGACGCATATCAATAATTCGAACATCGATCGAAACATTTGTCTAGCCACTATAATTGGCATTGACTTTTCTTTAACTGTTTTAAAATTCTGAAAAATCATTTTATGACGTCATGATACCGCACTGTATTTACAGTCCGTTTGAGGATTCCGTCATTTTGTGACTTTGTCGTACTACATCATACCATAGTGGGCTGACGATCCTTAGATCACATCCAACACTAAGTAATTTTGCATTGATAACTCTATCGTTTTTATCATCTCTGCACCAGTTTCCATGATGCATTGATGATATATAAAATATATTTTGATATATTTCAAATTATTTTTGTCTAGCCGAAACAATTAGCATAGACTATTCTTTAAACAGTTCAAAAATCTTTGAAAATCAGTTTTAGTGCAATCATATCTCAACAGGTAATGATGTGTCAGTGTCCCGAAGTCTACACATACACATTTGTCACCATGCGTTGAGAATAAAAATTTATTTTTAAAAGGCACATAGTGCGAATTTAGTTTGATGTCAAAAATTTTGAAGTCTAGCATAGCTAGAAGATTTGGAATACTTATGCTTCCACCATCAACTCCACTTTCTATCATGATCCATTGCTTAATAAGTCTATCTATTCCTATCATCCTCAATACTCCATTCACACTTAGTTATACCCCAGTTCATCAAACTTACCACACTTTGAAAATCTAGGAACTTGTCATAATCATATGAGTTTAGAATTTTATCCTAGTCAGACCATAGTCGTCCATTAGCTGAGGGGTTTAAAACATACCATATGATTATGAGTCACAAACTTACCATATGCATTAGTTTTAAGAACCGCAACTAACCTTATATTCTCTACCTATCTGTTATACACATGAGAAAAGAATCGCCTTGTCAACATGCATATAGAAAATAGCGCGACACAAATATTTCAATAATTATCAGTACCAGAAGCTAAATGGTTGTTACACCAAGTACAATTCTCCGCCCATACAAAGAATCATACAACTTAGCTGCTGAAATGAGTTCTCAATTAAAATCCCACATAATTCTAGCTTTCCCTTACTCAATACGAATTTTATTTAATCCATATCTCATCATCTATAACTCTTTTTTAAGTTTACATCGTACCATTTCATAGTGCATTCTCTTTATAGTGTCAGGCTATACCATTCCAATCATTTCATAGATTTTCTGTTATTCAATCTAATCACGTTGTGATCTTATCTTATAATCGTTTTATATTACGATTCTCTTCTATCTTATGATCGTTTTGTTTTACGATCTCCTTTCCCTTTATACTTTTAGTCTTATAGACTCTATCTATTCATTATTACTTTTTGTCTTTAACATCAGAGTTAGGTAACTCTGGATCTTTATAACTTTTCAAGATTTTTCTTTGAATCTTATTTACTTAATAATAAATTTCCCAAATTCATCTCATAACAAATTAAACTCTATTTGAGTAACAAATTAAACTCTATTTGAGATTATTCCTTATCCTCATCTCTGCGGTTATAGCCTAAGGTACACCTACATAAGGTTTATAACCTACAGCTTTGATACCAACTGTAACGCCCCCAAAATCGAGACTATTTTCCTTCCCGATCTTGTGCGTTAATATTATCTTGTTGTAGCTTTAAAACATTATTTAAGGTTAAAATAGCTAAAAATATGGAATACATTTTTTTTTATTCTATTCATTCATTTCCTGAATCGCAACCTTTACAATTCTTCTTTATACACTACAAGAAATCACACATTTTATGACGAATTTTTTGCCATGCACAAAATTTTGTCACAATTTGTTAATTAATAATAACGAAATTCATAATCGTCACTAAAACTTTTGCTTTTGTGACGACCTTTAATTTTGTTACTATTAATCATTTATATCGTCACTAATTTACACATTTGATGACGATTAACAAAATTTCGTCACAAGTTATTTTTGAGGTAGAATTTCGTACCAAAATTTTGGAGGGAAACCTTTTAATGATATTTTGTAATAATTGATGACAGTATTTATTGTCACAGAATATTTGTTTCGATGACAACATAATAGTTTGTCATTAATTATTTGTAAAATTTAGTGACAATGTGATTTCGTCACTAATGTTCATATTTAGTGACGCCAAATACAAATTCATCACAATTTTATTTGGAGGCAAAATTTTTCTGAAAAATTTTGGAGGGAAATTTTTTAAAGACAGAAAAATAATAATTTATGACAATTTGTATTGTCATAAATACCAATTTTATATGACGAGATAATAGTTCGTCACTAATTAGATGAGTGGATAAGTGGCAAAAATGGTTTGACATAAATTCTTATATTTAGTGACAAAGTACGTAATATCGTAACAATCTTATTTAGAGACAAAAATTTTCTAAAAAAATTTGGAGGAAAATTTTTTAAATACGGAAAAATAATAATTTATGACAATTTATATTGTCATAAATACCAATTTTATATGACGAGATAATAGTCCGTCACTAATTAGACGAGTGTACAAGTGACAAAAATGGTTCGTCATAAATTCTTATATCTAGTGACAAAGTACATAATATCGTCATAATTTTATTTGGAGGCAAAAAAATTTAAGAAATTTTGGAGGCAAATTTTGTAAAGACAAAAAATTAATAAATTATGACAATTTTTATTGTCACAAATAACAATTTTATATAACGAGATAATAGTGCGTCACTAATTAGATGAGTGGATAAGTGACAACACTCACTATAAAAAAATGGTCATTTGACAACGATTTTTCGGGCAACGACTTATAAAGTCGTTGCCAAAAATGCATGTTTAGAGAAATCTCACACAAGAACGGGAGATGTTTCTTACCTTTTGTGCCCTCCAAAAATAAAATTATGACAATGTATATCAAAATATTTAAATAATAAAAAAAATATGACTTTTAATTTCTTTGTGAGATGGGAAGTTTAGCCACTTTGCACCTTTGGTGGTATCACTCATCAAGGGTGTAACACTCATTGTAATAGTGATCCCAATATATCGTCTTGAGAGCTTTTGTTTAGAATGTTGAAGCTAAAAAAGGAATGAAACTTTTTACTGACGATCGGTCCGCTCTTGATCTTTATATTTAACCTTGGTAAAAAGGAGATATGTTGTTTTCTAAATAAGGGAAGTCACTCGCATATGTATCAATCTTGTGGTACATGTCTTGCTCTTTTAGCTGCTTCCACAGAAACACGACAGACAACCAAACTTTTAATTTCACAGCAATAATAATGCAAATTGAAAAATATTTCTTGTTTTCTAAACAAAAATTAAAATATTTACAAGATACCTAAAACCCATAAAAGAGGCGAATCGTATATCTTACAGACCATATATCCCAACATTTTCTAACAACCTTTCTAGACAAAATCCTCTTACAACCAAACCACAAAAGTTTTTATTCTTCCAAGATACTCTTCCGTCTCCAAAAGCTAATTACCTTTCAAAACTCAATTTCATAATAATAATGAGAACTAAAATATGTACAATTTGTTACTCTGCCACTGAATTGTTATCCACTAAAAGGAACTTCGGAATGTTGGAGCTCTAGAGCCCATCCGTTTTGTAAAACCAAAATTTCCAATAACCCAGATCAGCTTCGATGAACAGGTTAACATACTCAGATCAAGTATGACGGAGACCAAGTATTTCATCAAATATTGACATACCATAAAGATTGACCCCAGCCACAGACCGTAACCCAAATCAAACTTGAGAGCAGCAGCAGAAGAAGACAGCTGCAGAAGCAGCAGACCAGCAACAGAGCAACCTTGTTTTGTTGGTGATTTCACAACCTAGTCTAGCGATTTCAACTTGGTTTAAAATAATTGACCAGCTTCACAGATTTGCAAACAGAAAGGTCAGTTGACTTAATTTTTATTTGAAAAGCATTTAGTAAATGTAACATAAGTTTAGTGCCTAATCCAATGTTTAAAATTTCAAGTACCATTTCGAGTCCATGCAATACAACACAAAAAACAATGGCATAGTCGATTAATATAACAATTTAATGACAAGTTTACCCAAAGCACAAAATAAACTTGCTCACAGCCAATTTCATATAAAAATATTTATGTATACTTATAAAAATTTGCTTGCAATCTAAGCTCCAATGCTTACAGAATTCTATAGATTGTCATGGGTTTTTCTTATGAAAGAATTCACCTTGGTAGCAAAGTCAAGTAGACGAACACTTTATACACAAGAAGCACTACTTCAACAAAAGCGGAGAAAATTGGCTTAAAATTTTGAATTATGGTGCCACCATTATTAATTCTAACCCATATTCACACATACCATTAATAACCAAAATATAATATTAATCAATTGAAATCGACAGGAAAAGAATTTGCAGGCCAAAGTGATCTTGGATCAGTTACTTAGCATACTTTCAAGTAAATGAAAAGGAAAAAGCACAAAAACAAAAACAAAAACAGAAAAAGAAAACAGGCTGCAAATTAAAGGAGCTCTTACTGGCATAATGATCTTCTCTGGTATAGATGACCACAACTTTCGGACTCTACAAGGAATATATAGACCACCTAATCCTAATTAAAATAAGGGCAATTTATTCTCTTCTAAGTTGGGCTCCTCTGAGATTTATCAATCTGTCTAGAGTCTAGACAGCTCAAATGGCCAGGTTGAGTGACTTTTTCACTTGCTCAGCATTAGTTTTTGCTAGACACTGAAAAGCTTCACCTAGCTTTTTAAGTTTTTTTATAGAAAAAATCGAACTTGCTATAAATGTTCACAAGTAGAATTGACATCTTTAAGAGTACTGCAATGCCTTCAATATTGTACTTAAGCTACCAAACACAGTCAAAATCTCCCTGACAAAAGTACCTATTTCAAAGCCCGACACCTCTACAGCCACAAAAGACTCCCAAAATATACTACCACAAAATGTTTTATGCCTCATTGTGACTGGTGGTCCTCTGCAATTGGTGATATTCATGGGTGTCTTTGTTTGATTTACATAGATATCAGAGGGGTGTTCTCCATCAAGATTCAAGGGTGTTAGGTTTTTTATCACTTGTTTTGTTTGGGTCAATTTCATTTGTTGGACTTCTTGTCTGCCTTTGCACTGAATCCTTTCTTTTTTCCCAAGTAAATCTTATTTTTTTTATTGACAAAAGAGTATAAAATGATAAAAATGACCAATGGTTCTTCAGTTCAAGAAGTATGAAGTATAAACTAGATTCACATATGTGATAAAACTTACTCTGCGCAAGTAAGATCAAACTATGACCGGGAACTTTGGAGGCATTCCGCTCATCCATCACTCCCCTCACCCTTTCAGAATCTGCATACCTAACAACACCAACAAATATGTTGGACAAAAGCACATAGTCACCAGCAGATTCCCTTTCTATCTTCAATAACTTGCCTAAAACTCGTTCTCCCATCTCAGCGTTACCATGAAAGCTACAAGCACCCAGCAGAGTTCTCCAAATAACATCACCTGAAGGGAAGAGAAAGAGGCTGAATTGGATCGGAAGAAGTTCCGATGCGGATCTAGTTGACGAATCGCTTCTCAAAGCCGACGAGTCCTCAACTGTACAAATTAGCAATTATTTAGTGTGCGGCTTTGTAGATCATATGTACACTAAAATTGTGTTTAAATATTTGGGGATTTGAGTTTAGGGCATGGATTAGAGATAGAAATTGGCGATAGTTATCACTGGTATTAGAGATATTCAAGCGGATTAGAGATAGAAATTGGGGACGTTTATCAGATATTCAAGCGGTTGACAAAAATAGGGAGGGAAATATAATATATATTGGAGCCAAAATTATAGCGGGTAATAGTGTCTCTTACATTATGTTTACGAGTTTTAAAATAAACAGTAAAAAAAATAGACAAAAAATTTAAGTTTTCTTTTCAATTTTTATGTTTTTGAGTTTTTTGATTATCAATTTTTTTTGATTAAATTTGTATTACATATTTCTATTTATGTTTCAATGGTTATAATTAATAGAATGGTAAATTTATAAAAAGGATAATTTTCTTTTCTTTTCATTGGAACTTAAAAACGTAAATTTTTTTTTTCAAATTTTCTATTCTTTTCTATTAAAAACTCGGAAACAACATAAAGGAAAATTTCAAGTTTTCTATTATTTTCTTTTATGTTCTAATTTAAGTTTTCTATTCTTTTCTTTTTTATCCAAAACTCAGAAACAGTGTGTTAGAGTAATATATAATTGAAGGAAAATTTAACATTTTTCAACTTGTTTGTCTTTTAGAATATTAGAGACGAAAATTATTATTTTTTCTCGTTATATACATGATATTTATAAAAAATACATTACAACGTTTTTAATGTATTAGATATAAATTATTATTTTTAGATAGTTAGTACTCTCACCGTCTCATAATAAACGTACAAATTTGACTTTCATAATCAAATTGACCATTTTTTTAAATTAACAAATCTTAAAAAAATCAAAATATACATTAAGTGAATACTACAAGTGTCATGTTTTGAAATTTGAAAATTCTATACAAATATTTTTAATAAATAACTCTAAAAATTGACAATTTGACCATGAAAGTCAAATTAGGACGTTTATTATGGGACGAAGGAAGTATTATTTAAATGATTTGTATTGGTTACAGACCTGGCAAATGGGCCCAAAGCCCGCGGGCTGGCCCGGCCCGCCAACCAAAACTCGGGCTTTGGGCCGCATTTTTTTAGCCCACGATAACCCGGGCCTTTTTAGCCAGCCCGCTGAAGGCCCGGCTGAGCCCGGCCCGTTTGGGCTAAGCCTAAAAAAAACCCAAAAATAGGCATAAAACGACTTCGGCCCGCGGGCCGGCCCGGTCGGCCTGCCAAAACCCGGGCTTTGGGCTTACATTTTCTGGCCCGCCAAAACCCGGGCCGTTTTGGCCCGGCCCGTTTGCCACCTCTAATTGGTTAGTATTAGAACTGCTTGTATGGAATCTGGAGGTGGTAACGATGATAGTGAACTACGTCGCACTATGTTGGACGTTCGATCTAAATCAATTGGATAGCAGATTTTGAAACTTTTTTGGTAAGTGCTCGATAAAAGTTGCTCTGTAATTGCATTTTGTATTTATGTTTGATATGTTACAACCTATTTTCAATGTTATACGAGAAACAGTTTCAATGTTATAACATAAAAATTATTATTTATAATAAATTTGAATTTTAGGATCACATAAATTAACAAAAACATACTCAATGAAACTTTTTTTTGGAACGAAGGAGTAACATTTTAGTATTCTCCACAATTCATATTTTATTATCTATCATTATTTATTTATTAATCATATAAATGTCTCTACTTGTTCTAATTAGATATATGAAATAATTATCAAACACATATCATGTAAGAGTTTTATTTTGAATTTCTATACTGATACTTATAGTTTTCATTTTTCTTGTAATGCATAGTGTGTGTGTGTGTGCGCGTGTATATATATATATATATATATATATATATATATATATATATATATATCATTTGCTAATTACAAAGGTGTATTTTCTTGATTTAGCTCAAATATATGAAATAACAAATTTTAATAAAAAAATATCATTAATTATTGATTTTATTTTCTACGTTCACACTCATAATTTCATTTATTAATATTTTACAACATTATACAATTATTCATAAACTCTATAAATAATTCTGATTCCTTTAAAAAAGAGAGTTCCAATTACAAAATTTGCAAATATTAAAATGAGAATGTGAATACCCCTAAAAATAATAAATTATATTAGTCTAATAGATTGGTACAATAAAAACTATGACTACAAATTTTAGTATATCATCACTATCAAGAAAAATGAGAATGTTCTAGCGAGAGAATAATGAAAAGAAAAAAAATCAATGATAATATATTTATTAGCGAAAGAAATATTTTTCAGAAATTATTTTTTGCTTTTGTAAAATTGAGGCGATGGAAAATAGTTGCCACTGCCATTTTTACAGTGAAATTTTACAAAGAAAAATATTATCTACGAAGGAATTATTACTCGTTATGTAATATTATTGAGTTTTTTTTTTCAAGAGATAATTATTTCACTATTTTGCAAAAAATGAATTTCTTAGAATTAATTGTGAAAAATATTTCCTATAGAAATATTAAAATATTATTCATCCTTTCAATAAAAAGAGTTTTATTGAGTTTTTTTTGGTTAGTTTATGACATCCTAAATATTAAATTATAAATGCAAATTTATATGTTTATTTGAATAAAAATTTTATTTTCATTTTTCTTTTTAAGTGTTTAAAACTATCAACTACATTATTAATCAATTATCTCATAAAAAATGTAAAATCCAATACATATGTGAATAGGCTGAATAGATCTGAGCTACATGTTTTGCCCAAATAACCCATAGCTTCTATGCAACTTTCAATCGTTTGGTTCTCCTCTCGATTTTCCATCGCCACTTTCTCTTCTTCGCTTACTTTAATGCAGCTTTGATTCGTCTCCATCTCCACCGCAGCTTCGATATGAACGAAGGAGCACCACCCCCGCCATCACACTGCGACCTATCCCCATATATAGACAACCTATGCGGCAACAAAGGAGCACCACCACCACCAGCATCTCCATCTCCATCTCTGCCGCTGGTAACCGCCATCTTTTCCTACCTCCTTTCTTGGGTGAGTCCCTTCAAGTCCTATTTTTTTTTATTTTATGGAATTTCGAATTGATTTGGGTATTTTTGAAACTCTTAACTATTTTAGGGATCTAATGTGTGAAAATTGGGGATTGAAATTGTGTTTTGGAAAATTAATTCATCGAGATGTAAATTATATAATATTTTGGAACATCTAATTGATTTGGAAGGTGAGTTTAGTTTTAAATTGAATTGGGTATATATTTTGGCTTGGTATAGTTATGGAAGAATATTAGATAGTAGTGAAACAATGTGCAACTCTGATTTTTTTATAGCTTATCCGCTCTTTCCATTTGAGTTCAGGTTAGGTGTATTGTTTCTAAATATAAGGTTATCATCACTACAGGACTATTCGGTCAAGTTACTACTCTTGAACAAGTCTCTTCTACAATCTCTGCATCTACTCCAGTTTCTTCAATATTGACTGATAGCAGAAGTGAATCCCCAGCCAAGGAAAGAGCACTACATACTGGAGACACCAATAGACTTCCGAAGAAAGCGAATCATGGTGGAGCCCATATTTCACCAATCTGTCACCTAGGTCCACTTCATCTGTTCGTCGATCGTCACGCCTTAAGGTATGTCTGTTATGACCAAACTGTTGATTATTTAAAGTAAGTAGACATTTAACTAGGAACTACTTATAATAGTAATAAGGACTTTTATCCTAGGGATGGAGGGAGTAATAACAATTATAACAGTAACCAATTTAAGCTGCAACATATTTTCTATTTTTCTCATTCATGATAAAATGGTCAAACACAGACTCAAGTTGCAGCATGGGCAAAGTGAAGGGGAGTTATGCCCTATGGCCCCTCAAGGGTCCCCAAAGTGATTTAGGTGTTTTATTATCTATAATTATATACTATATATGAAAAGGTTTTAACACCCAAGTTTTGTCGGTATTTTACTTGATCATAGCTTGGAGCTTGGAGTTGGTGCAACATATGTACGAGTTATGGTTTTTTGTTTTTTGTTTTCCAAAAGGAAGTATATAAAAATTTAGTTACGGGTGTAGCATATGTGGTATAACTCCTTTTTGATTCACAACCTTCTGCAAATTGTGGCTGGGTGTACTTAGCAGGATGGAAAAATATTTGAAGGTGAAAGTCAGAGGGAAAAGAAGCGAGAAACTTCAAGAACTTGTACCTGAGCTACTAAAGAACACCTTGCTTGTGATGAAGACAAAAGGGGTGCTAGTGCAGAGGAGTGCCCTGGGTGGAGATAGCTTATGGGAATTAACATGGTTACATTTGAATACCATTTCTCCATCTTTGCAAATCTGAAGTGTTCCCAGATCAAGATTCTGGGCAGTCACGACCTATTAAAGGTGAAATAGGGGGAAGTCTTGTAACAAATGAATCTGTTTTGTGTTCCAAATGAAATAGTGTGCTAGCTGTTAGTATATTATTAGGCGACTTGAACTGGTATTTGAGTGTTTGTTGTTTACCTGGCTTAATTGTGAACACGGTGTGCTATTGCTAGGTGGTAGTTTGTGTGAAGGTACTTGAGTTTATAGTATAGGCTAATCATAAGTTGTGAGGTTAATGCATTGTTGCTGATCAGAGGAAAGATTTAATCTAGTTATGTTTTATGTTGCTTTGGCTTTTAACTTTTGTTAAATTTCTTTGTGTATAAGGTGTGCTATGTTTTTCACCATGGTCTTTGCAGGTATCATCTTGCTTGTGTGAAGATGAGCATTGACCAAGAAAAGCAACTAGATTACTTTGTTTGTGCTGATTGTTCATCAGAAGATGATACAAAAAAATCTCAGGAGTTCTTGCTTCACCATTGACTAATGGCAAGGTGAGAGCATTAGTTAACTATTTTCATGTTTAAATTTGCATGTATGTTTTTGTTTTTCTCTAATTCAGCATGGTAATCCATGATTTAGGGGCTGTTTGATAAAAACTGAATGAATCTAAATCTGAATCTGAATGAGTTGAATCTGAATTTGAATGAAAAATGTCGTTTGATAATTGATATGTCTGAAATATTTGAATACCAGCATTTTACTATTTTACCCCTCTAAACTATGCTGAACAAGTATATAATTTTGTCCGGACGTATTTTAAAAAATTAATTAAATACAATATTCATTGTACAACAAATAAAAATAAATAATTCAAATAAATTATCAAACAATGTATTGAATAATTCAAACAATTAAATAATTCAAATAATTCAATAATTCAAATAAATTATCAAACAATGTATTAATATTAGGACAATATTGTCTTTTCACTAAAGAGTGTGCCGTTGGTATAAAACAGAGAGACAGAGAGGAGAGAGAAACAATTAATAACTCAACAGCAGAGTAAATTTCAAGTATCAAACAACGTCTCTGGGTAGTTTCTTGGGGATTCTTGGTTTTGGAATTGGGGCTTTTGATTGGGTTCTACCTCTTCATTTATTCGGAGCCTGAAGATGTAAAGGTGATTGCTTGATCGTTTTTTCATGTGCAGAGTATTTCTTGAATCTTGATCTTAATGGGTTTTTAGCTAGATCATTTTTTTCTGAGTTACATCTGGGTTTTTGATCTTTTTTTATTGGTGGGGTTTATAGATTTTGTGTGATCATTGCATGTGAAGATTTTATGACGTTTTGGCTGCTTTTTTTATTTGTGAGATGGAGAGCCAAATGCAGAGCAGGGATGGAGAAGCAACACTACAGAGGCTATTTGGGTAAAACTCATGATTCAGCCGATTCAGCCCATTTTTTTTAAAAGAATTGGTTAGATGCATTCAGCCCAATTCAGATCTCAAATTTTGTAAACAAACAGTCTGAATGGCTGAATCGCTCAGATTCAGAGCCATTCAGACCATTTCAGAGCAAAACAAACAGGCCCTTACATCTTGCACAAGATATATAATTACCCCTTTTTTTCTTGGCTAATTTGGGGGTAGATTCATCTTTGATAAAAAGTAATATTATAATGTTTATAATATGTATGTTTTATTTAAAAAATAAAAATAAAAATACTTTTACGTTTTAAAATGCGTATAAAATTCTTTGTCAATTCACCGGAGCAGAAAGATGATGTTTGTCAATTTTGAAGCTGAAATACACAAAGAAAGCGCATATAAATTAGTCTAATTCATGTTTGTAGATATAATTATGTATATATATGCATCTATATTTTTTATGTGTGCATAGAATTGTTATGATACAAATGTTTGTGATTTGGGTGGGGATTCTCTCAAATGTGACTGCTGGAAGGAGTTAGATTCAGCAAGTTAAGTAGATTCAGGCAGTTATGTTATAATGGTCAAATAACTAGGTCATATCTACATTCTGTATGTATCTAAATCTCTTGTCAATAACACCTAGAATACCGGGATTATAAACAATACTTTCCTTTCTGTCTCAATTTATTCTTTCTTTCACTTTCTAGAGAAAATACAATCTGCTTATACTGATTGCAATAAGAATAGACAATATATGTCCTTATAGAAATATGAAACATTTGAAACAAACAACATACTCTTGTTGGTTCTGGTCAGATAGAACCAACTCGTGGTTCACTCCCATGATGAATAAATTACTTTACTTCTGCTCTGTACAATTACATTGCAACAAAGAAAAATTAGGTTAGGACAGAGGGGTATATAGACAAATGTTTTGAAAACAAGTGAACTTCAAAGCAACCAATCTGGAAAATTAACATATCTACTTGCAGATATCCCACAAAACAACATATGATGTGTTTATCCATGATCACAGTTATTTGAGGCACATTTAGGAGCGAGGCCCATAATATACAAAATATTGAGAATTTAACAAATAATCTAACGTATCTAAAGAAAATGCAAATTTAGTCTTAATTTTTAAGGGTAAGTTTTGCAACTATAGATATTGGGATTTTAATCATTAAAAGCATTAAATCAAACTCCATTGTAATCCATAACTTCGTTAAGCAAGCACAACATATAAGTCAGCAACTATAACATCTGAATATCTTTGTTATTAATGCTTTTGAATTGGTGATTACTGCTTCTGCGGCTGCTGTATTGGACTATTATGAGTTCCATTACTGCTCGACATTGAATTTTTCACCTTTAACATATCTTCAGTTCCAACGCACTTCTGCACTCTTTTTACCTTCAAATTGATAGAAAATATGAACTTAATCTTTAAATCTATGGAAATTTTTTAACCTCTCTTCCCTCTCTGGATTTTGCTTCTAAATAGTTTCTTTAAGGGTCTCATGTTTTGTAGTTATTTATCAGTATTTCATGTTTTTTGGTTGTAGGAACAATTATGAAGACAAGTACAGAAGATAGAACTGTACAACTCAGGAATTCAGAACAAGTTGGCACTAGCCCAGGGACAGAAAGAGCCGAAAATAATTCCTGATCAGCTTTTCGACGTTCAAAATTTCTGAACTTTCGTTATGGTCATATTAAAAAAGTTGGATATTTTGTTTAGAATGTTATACTTGATAAATTGTTGATGCTAAGTATAATGGATGATACTTTGGATTCTAATTTTTTTATTTTGGTTAAATATGATGGAAAATGGAAATTTTGTTATTCTATTATTGATGTTTTTTTATCATTACAATTATTTTGGTTAAATATTATTGGTGTAATCCTTTTTCTTATTTCTAGATCTATAATTTTATATTTATTTTTTCATTTAGTCATAACAAATAATTTTGTCCCTATTAATAACTCTTTCTGTGACGAGACGTATCGTCACCATAAGCATTCAATTAGTGACTTTAAAAAATGTCTTAGAAAGTAACTTTTTGGTGACAAATTATTTTGTAATATTATTTAAAATATGAAATGACAACGACATAATTGTCATGTTAAATATATTATTAGGTGACGAATTGTTCTGTCGTCATTTATTTTCTTATTTTTGGTGACGATAAACACAATAACATGACGAAAGAATAATCATAAATATGACAATATTTTCGTCATTAAAATTAGATTATTTAAATAGAGTAACATATTTTCGTCACTAAAATAATATCATTTAATGACGAAAAAAGATTTTCGTCATTTAATGCACTAAGTTTTGATGACAAAACATAATATAGAGCGACGAAAGTTTCATTCAAATAGTGACGCTATTAACGTCACTAAAAGTAATTAATTATAGTGACAATGATGTAGATCGTCACCATAAGTTAAAACATTTAGTGACGACATCAAATAGTGTCAAATACTCATACGGTGACGGTCTCTGTGACGATTAACAATCGTCACCATATGTTTTAGTGACGAAAAATGTCTTTTATGTGACAAATTTTAGCGTCATTTTTCCTGTGATTTCATGTAGTGATAGTAGAATCATATTTATTATATGATTTGTATAATTCATGTAAACATATTAAAAGCTTAAGTCTCAATACTTCATATCTTTTATATCGATGATTCATTTATTTTAGAATCATAACTATACTCATTTAAGAATAAACATTCTTTATCCATTCCACATTTCAAACTATACATAACTGCCAATTACATTTGACAAAACTATCAATCATAGATTTATACCATTTCTAATTCAAGGAAATGTATTTATTTTGCACATCGTTCAATCTTCATCATTCGTATAACAAGTAATATTGCTTAACATCATTAACTTGTAAAAAATTTGTGTTTGCAAGATTGAGCTCGACAGCCCAGCAAATTTAATAGTCTATCATGTTTCACATATCACACAATTCCATATGTACTATATTTCCTTTACTATGCATATCTACATGCAACATATATTCTTTACCTATGCATAGCCTACATGCAACAATAATTGGACAAAGCATACATTCATGCATTATATATTTCTAATTTATCGAGTTACATCATACAACATGTGCTATCACATATCACATATAAATTGAGTTCCATAACCCAATTAACTTAGTCATATTTTGACTTTAACAATTCATAAAGCATGGTTTGTAACTCACCACATAATCACATTTAATCCACAAACATAATAGAACTGAAAAACTTGCTTTGATTGGAGATTACCACAAAACTTAATCTCAAGTTTCTAATTCCTACAGAATTATATTTACATGTACACACATATTAGATAATTGAATATATCACAAAACATGCATGTATATTCATCAATAATAATTATTAGTTTCATACAAACTAATATTATATATTCTTACTCAAAACGAATATTAGTTTATTTAGAAAATTAATTCGTTTTAACCTTTTTACACCAAATAAAGGTCCATCACATTTTAGTATGTAAATATTTTACACTTTGAAGCTTCAATCATTTATATTCCACTTTAGGAATATCTTATGCATTTACTCATTAATTCGGGACTTAAACAACTAATAAAAAACTTTTATAGTAAAATTCAATTTACTATATTATTTCTTTAATATAAATAATTTTTATATTATTATTTTATCCACTCATGAGTCAACTCGGACCATTATCTCATTTATAAACATTCTATCCCGTTAACACACTTACTACATTTTTCGTTTTGTAAATATTCACATTTTCACTATATATATTTATATATTAAGTATATATAAATCCTGGCTCAAAAACTCCATTTTGATCCCCACAAATCTTCATTGCATCACTTTTATGATTATTACAACTTTTTAATGGTTTCATACTTTTCGTTTCGTTATAAAACCATTTTTCATGTCAATCCCGGCTTACATTCGCTTAAATATGCAAATTCATATTTATATAATATTTTTATTGCATTATTTATGTCCGAAAGGAAGTTTCATGACGTAAAATATCACATACAGTCAAATCTCTTCTCATGGAACTTTATTAGATATAATGTTGTCTTAAATTTAGCCCAAACACACTTTGGAACGACGAATGTCAAAACAGCCCATCAAGACTACATTCGGCGTCGCCCAAATTGTAGTTCTGACATGCCAGTTCGCCTATTTTTAATTCTTAAACCATTAATCGAATTGTGGCAAATTTCTAGTATGTTATAGACCTTATGACATAGTACATTTAAAAATTTTCTAAACAAGAAAACAAGCTACGAACATTGATCAAAACATTGCTCAAAAACCCCGCCAACAGATTGCACCAGCAGCACTGCGCGGCTGGCACAACGCTGGCTGCTGCCTTGCATAACGAATGAGCCACTTTGCGATTTTCTCACGCTTTGCTCGCTTATCAGAAAATTCCCAAATTTCAGTATGTTTTTCGTATCATATGAGACTATTTCAAAAAAATATGTAACCCCCATTTCGGGTTCATTAGGCAGCCCAAATAGAGCACCAAAAGTGTACGTTCATAACATTTTTTCACTTTCATTTCGGCTTTACCATCTCTCGCTAAAACAGTCATAACATTTTCGCTTCAAAATATTTTTGAACGATTCTTGAGCTCACGCGAAGCTAACTTCCGGGACTACAACTTTTATTCTTTCACCATTTCCAAATTCAAAACACAGAATTCCAGAAAATTGGTTCAAGGTGACTGCCCCAAGTTGGTTAGACAATTTTGACGCGACTACTATGAAAGGTCATAACTCTTTGCTCCGAAGTCAGAATTAGTCCGTTCTGGAGTCTATGGAAAGCTTATTCAGTGTACTATAACATAACAAAAGCCCAGAATTTTCTGGAAATACTAACTAGTCGAAACAGTGTCCCGAATAGCATGTACCGCTGCTAACTTACAGTTTGACAAATTCGACACATTTCCTTCCAATCACCATAACTCCCTCATCCGTGGTCGGAATGAGGTCATTCCAAAGCCTATGGCTTCCTAACTCAGTGCACTAAAACTACCCAGAAACTCAAAACTTTTCAGGCAACATAGCTATTCCAGAATTTGACACTATAGTCACTGTTCATTCAATTTTCATTTCTAGACATGGTTTACTAAAATCTTCCCCACAGATTCATTTTAACTCCATTTTGGTTCATTCAAGTTAGGAAATCTTTAGAACTTCGAGGGATATAACATACAATCATCAATTTAAGCTTTCAGATATAAATCAAAAGCACAAATGGTCTTCAAGCTCAGTCCCAAAAATTGTCCAACATTGTTCTTTGTAAATCTTTTATTTTGTGAGTTTTGGTTACGCTTGGATGATGTTAAGGCCTCATTTTTCCATCTTATTACTTCTCACAACCCAACCTATTCTCCTTTTCTCTATTTCAATTAACAATAATCCATTTCACAGTTAAATATACTATTAACCAACTAATGGAGTAATTCTCATATAGCATAATATAAATATTGCAAAGAGGTAATTACCTCTTAGTTTGCTACAAATTTCTAGTTCAGCGATGTTATAGTGCTCCTTAATGCCGAATTTAGTTTCAAATTTTTTTTTCGCAGCTGAAATTCCCTTAAGCTCTTTTCCCTCTTTAGCCGAACCCAACAAATTCTAGAAAATTTTGGGACTTGGTTTGGTCCGGATGAATTATGTATACTCAGCAGCTAAAAAAATGAAATGGATGGAGTAAAAGAATAAGGAAAGCTAATATTGCCTTTGGTTTGATACAACTCCATATATTATTAGATTACCATTTAGTGGTCTTCTCAATTTACTAGTATTATGATTCCTCATGCTTTTACAACAACTTAGCAAACTTAGCTTAATTTCCATATTTAATTTTTCTTTTCTCTCTCTAAACTTAGACAATTTGGCTAAAAATGAATATAGATAAATTTTGATTTTGCTTATATAAAAGCTACTTTCAATTTCTTATAAATTGGTCACCTAACTTAAGTCTTCCCTAGTCTTCCCCCTCGTCTTTAAAAGCTTGAAAATCACCCCCTGGCATATTCTTAGCATATTCTCAAAATATTTTTTATTCTTTAGCATATTCCTTAAGATATTTTTTTAAGTTTCAAATATTAAGTTTTTAACCCTAAAATTTTCTTAACTCGCACAATTCTTGTGACGCCCTCAAAATTAGGTATACATCACCCATCTTGGGTCGTCAGATACA
The DNA here is from genome assembly GCA_016801055.1 of Panax notoginseng. NCBI lineage: Eukaryota > Viridiplantae > Streptophyta > Magnoliopsida > Apiales > Araliaceae > Panax > Panax notoginseng. The sequence goes on from CM029017.1 coordinate 34,455,715, forward strand.
TAGTACAGAATACAAATACAACTTACTAATACAACTGTCGTGTACAATACAACAAAACATAAACTGTGAGTTTGAATACAAATATTATCTTCTAGAGAGTATTCATACTCAAAAGGAGTCCTCATTATATTTATTAACACACTATTACATAGAATAGTGAGGACTACTAACTAATACTATCATTCGGACCATCACTCCGTTCCCCGACTTGCCCCAGCTACGTTCTCATTTCCTGAAGAAAACAGTGAAAGAAAGGGTGAGCTCAACTAGCCCAGTAAGAAATATTATGACTAAGATAATGCAGAATAAATTATCATTAGCCTTCAACAATGTTAAACTGATAAAATATAATAGACATCAAGTTTAACTGCAGCGGAACAAGCAATTCAGTAAAAGAGTCAAGTAGAAAATAAACTCTACTATCTTTTATGATTTAAAAGGTTTTTCAACACTGTGATCGCTGGGACTCAGCTTAATAAAATAATCCACATCATCGAATCACCCCTGCACTACGGCCAAGGATATTCGTGTATTCATTAATGGTCATGATCATGCCAACAACTGTCCATCAATGCACTACGGGCCAATGAGGACTTTTACCACATCATTTGTAACATTACGGTCATGATTATACCGAATAATCCCTGGTCATAATCATACCAAGTCCATCTATGCACTACAGGCCACAGATGACTTTCAACATTTTATAAACATGAGGATGATGACAATGATATAAGAATTCAATAAAACAAGTTCAAGAATTAATTTATCCAAGAATTAACAACGTCCAAATTGTCAACATGAGATTTCTTTGTGGAGTAAAATTCAAGAATGCTTAGAAGAATATTTTTATGAAAAGATATTAGATGAAACGCAATTATCAAGGATATTCCACCAATTTCATGGAGTATAGAAGTCAAAACTTAACCAACTGAGTATAATAAAGAATGGAATAACAAAAGAAATCACCATGCATGCGATAGACCGCACAGACATGTTATTCCAGCAGAATAATAAATAATTGAACCAGGTCCGGCGTAAAACGCATAGACAGGATATTCCAACAGAATAATAATAAAGACGGAACCAAGTCCGGTGTAAAACACACAGACATGATGTTCCAACAGAATAATAATAAAGATGGAACCAGGTCCGGTGTAAAACACACAGACAGGATGTTCCAACAGAATAATAATAAAGACGGAACCAGGTCCGGTGTAAAACACACAGACAGGATGTTCCAACAGAATAATAATAAAGAAGGAATCAGGTCCGGTGTAAAACACACAGATAGGATGTTCCAACAGAATAACAGAAGAATGTCACCAAGTATAGGGTAGACCGCGTATACAGGTTATTCTAACATAATAATAAGAAATGGAATAACAACAGTTCTTCTTCATGAATAAGAAAGAATAACACCCCTTACCGTTTTAAAGAAGAGCTGAAATAAGGAAGTAGTTAAGTAGCAGAATACTCTTCTTCTCTCTCTCTATAGTTTCTCTCTATAGTTTCTCTCTCTAGAGTTCAGTGAATTCGTAAGAAATAATGAAGGAATGAGCTGCTATTTATAGAAAAATAGAATGCATAGTAACTAATCCATGAACGGTCCAGATTGATTACTTTAATCTGACGGTCCATATTTAAAGAAAAATCTTTTAAATAAAATATAATATATTCTATTTATAGAATAACTTTAATAAAGTATTATGTTTTATATAAAAAGATGTTTCTATTTTATTACGTTAATAATACGAATAAAACAAAACGTCATTATCGCTAAATAATTCATATTATTAACTGACAATAATTGAATCAAACTGAGTGACTTCTCACATAAGCATTAATAATCAATACCGTGTGCTACTATGCAACCACACGTATTACTGTACTTTTACTACCGAGTAGTTCAACAGTATCAATGGTAAAACTTCCGCCGTTTTTTTAATAAAATATTTTTGTCGTTTTCTCAATTCGACAATAATTCCGTTGTGGGGTCCACCAATGATTGTGCCGTTGTACGAATATTTCCTGTTAAAACAAATATTCCCCGACCAATCGAATATTATATAACAACTTGCGTACTTTGCAAAATTTATAAATATTACCCACAACTATAACATTATATCAAATTAACTCCATAATATTCAAAAAATGATATTTATAGAAAATTCATTTTTATTTATAAAAGTTGGGGTCTTACAACCTCCCCTTCTTATGAAATTTCGCCCTCGAAATTAGGGTACGTACCTGGTATGTCGAAGAGGTAAGGATACCTTGATTTCATTTCAGATTCTAACTCCCAAGTCATTTCCTCAACATCGTGGTTTCTCCACAACACTTTGACTTGAGGTATAACCTTGAAGCGTAGAATATGTTCCTTCTTATCCAAGATTTGAACATGAACTTCTTCATACGTCAAATCCTCCGCTATTTCTTCCGGTTCTAACTCAATAATGTGGTTCGGGTCTTCCACATATTTGCGTAACATGGATATGTGAAAAACGTTATGAACACGAGACATACTTGGCGGTAAAGCGAGTCTATAAGCCATAGTTCCTACTCGATCGAGAATTAAAAATGGACCGATGAATCGAGGATTGAGCTTTTCTTTCTTTCCAAATCTCGTAACTCCTTTCCATGGAGCAACACGTAAGAACACATGATCTCCTACATCAAATTCCACGTCCTTTCGATGAAGATCAGCATAACTCTTTTGTCGATCTTGTGAGGTTTTTATACGTTGTCGGATCGTTTGAATCTTTTCTGTAGTCATACGTACCAACTCTGGTCCCAACAACGTTGCTTCACCCACCTCATTCCAGCATACTGGAGAACGACATTTTCTTCCATACACTACTTCGAATGGAGCCATGCCAATACTTGCTTGATAACTGTTGTTGTAGAAAAACTCCACCAATGGTAAGAACTTGTCCCAACTTCCCTTGAAGTCGAGGACACAGAGTCTTAATAAATCTTCTAGAGTTTGAATAGTCCTCTCTGATTGTCCATCCGTCTGAGGATGATATGCCGAACTAAATCGTAAATCTGTGCCCATAGCTTTTTGTAAACTAACCTAAAATCGTGAAGTGAATCTTGGGTCTCGATCAGAAACTATGGATACTGGCATACCATGCAGTCTTACAATCTCGTTTATGTACATACGAGCAAGACGTTCAAGTGTATAAGTTTCTCGTATCGGTAAGAAATGAGCAGACTTGGTCAATCTATCAACAATGATCCAAATCGCATCAATACCTTGAGAAACCCTAGGAAGACCGGTAACGAAATTCATGGTAATGTGCTCCCACTTCCATTTTGGAATTTCAAGTGGTTGCAATGGACCTTTTAGTACATGATGCTCCGCTTTGACTCGTTGACAAGTTAAACACCTCGAGATAAACAACACTATCTCTCTCTTCATATTGCTCCACCAAAATGTATGACGAAGATCATGATACATTTTGGTACTTCCAGGATGGATTGCAAACGGTGTGTTGTGCGCCTCCATCATGATTTCATACTTTAAATCAGGGTTGTTAGGAACACAAAGTCTGGAGTTGACTCGAAGTATTCCTTCTTCATCGATTCTTGCTTCCGGCATAACACCTTCTTGCACTTTCTTCCTCATACGCATCAGCTCCAGGTCTGTAGCTTGAGCAGCTTTAACTTTATCGATTAAAGTTGGTTCTACTCGTATATTCGCCATCATCACATGGGTCCCTGGAGTCTTTAACTCTATCTTCATCCTTTGCAAGTCACACAAAATGGGCCTTTGTGTTGACAATATTGCACTCGTACTTGCATATGATCTTCTACTCAATGCGTCAGCTACCACGTTCGCTTTTCCAGGATGGTATTGAATGGTATGATCATAATCTTTCAACAGTTCAAGCCAACGTCGTTGTCGCATGTTGAGTTCCTTTTGAGTGAAGAAATATTTGAGGCTTTTATGATCCGTAAAGATCTCCACCTTCTCCCCATACAAGTAATGCCTCCAAATTTTAAGTGCAAAGACAACAGCTGCCAACTCTAGATCATGAGTAGGATAATTCCTCTCATATTCCTTGAGTTGTCTTGATGCATAGGCTATGACTTTTCCATGTTGCATGAGAACGCATCCCAACCCTTTGGTCGAAGCATCACTATAGATGACAAATCCCTCCGAGCCAGATGGTATTGTTAGAACAGGTGTTGAAATGAGTCTCCTCTTGAGTTCTTCAAAACTCTTCTCACATTCTTTGCTCCAACCGAACTTTGTATCTTTTCGAGTCAGCTGAGTTAATGGAGTAGCGATTCGAGAAAATCCTTCCACGAATCTCCAATAATAACCAGCTAAACCAAGAAAGCTACGTACTTCGGTCACTGATTTAGGTTGCTCCCAGCTTTGAATAGCTTCAATCTTTGCCGGGTCAACCGACATTCCACGACTTGATACTACGTGCCCAAGGAATGCTACCTCCTCCAACCAGAACTTGTATTTCTTCAACTTGGCATAAAGTTTGTATTCACAAAACTTTTGGAGTACTAGCCTCAAGTGTTTCTCATGATCTTCACGGCTTTTGGAATAAATAAGGATGTCATCAATAAAGACGACCACAAAGTGATCCAAATATTCTTTGAATACCCGGTTCATCATATCCATGAAGGTAGCCGGAGCATTAGTCAATCCAAAGGATATGACTAGGAATTTATAATGCCCGTACCGAGTTCTGAAACCCGTCTTTGGAATATCCTCAGTTCTAACCTTCAGCTGATGATATCCAGAACGAAGATCGATCTTTGAAAAGAATTGTGCTCCTTGTAACTGGTCAAACAGGTCATCAATACGTGGCAATGGGTACCTATTTTTGATGGTGACATGATTCAACTACCGATAATCAATACAAAGTCGCATACTTCCATCTTTCTTCTTCACGAATAGCACAGGAGCACCCCAAGGAGAAGTACTAGGACGAATAAAGCCAATGTCTAACAATTCCTGCAGTTGGATCTTTAACTCCTGAAGTTCAATAGGAGTCATTCGATATGGGGCTTTGGAAATGGGTTTTGTACCTGGTTCAAGGTCGATACAAAATTCAATTTTACGCTCTGGGGGTAGGCCAGGAAGTTCTTCAGGAAATACGTCAGGGAATTTATTAACAATAGAAATATCATTTAAAACTGACGTATTTTTGTTTAGATCCGTGACATGAGCTAAGAAAGCTTGACATCCGTTTTTCAATAAACGAATAGCTTTATGGCTTGAGATGACATCGATTGATTTTAATGGTTTGGTTGCTTGAATTCGCATAATAGGTCGATTAAGAATATGAAAGCTAACAACCTTACGAAAATAATCAATTTTTTCATGATGAGTAGTTAACCAATCAATCCCTAGAATCACGTCAAATGCAAGTATTTTTAATGAAATCAGATCGACAGGTAATGTGTGGGTACCAACTTGAACCAAACAAGACTTATAAACCGTGGATGTAATGAAAGTTTCTCCTAATGGAGTTTCAACAGATAAATCAAAGTCTAATTTCTCCGAAGTCAAATTTAATCGATGAGCGCAAGTAGGAGAAATAAAAGAATGGGTAGAACCGGTATCAAATAAAGTATAGACTTCGTTAGAGTTTATAATATGCTTACCCGTGATGACCTCATTTGGGTTTCTTGCTTTCTGAGAGGTCACAACAAGCGCTCTCCCTTGCACTACCGGTTTTGACTTTTCTGGGACGGCCTTTGGTGTCTCTATCTTAGCTGAACTTATTTTTGGTAAACGACAAAATCGAGCTAAATGACCTTCTCTTCCACAATTATAACATGCTTTAGACGGCATCGCGCAGTTTGGACTGATGTGCCCCTCCCCTCCGCATTTGAAACATATGATAGGTGGTCGTTCTCCTTCCTTAACAACGGGTGCTGGTGCTGGCGTCTTTCCATTATTGTTGAATCTCGTCTTCTTGAAATGACCATTCTTATTGTTTTGGCCCTGATTACCACCGAAGTGGTTATCATTTCTGGCCTGTTGATTTCCTCCACGCTTGTTGTCACCGTTTTGATGACTGCTCTCACTAGTATTATCATTTTGCCGACTGCTCTCTTTTGGTTGCGTTGACTCGTTATCGTGCTCCACTAACTGAGCCCTATTCACAACATCTGAATACAAACACAGTTTTATGAGAAATAAGATGTTGACGTATCTCAGGTTTCAAACCACGCAAAAATATTTACGTCATTCGCTCTTCATTATCCACCAAGTGGGACGCAAACCGAGACAACTCAGCAAATTTAGCCTCATACTGCGACACGGTCATATTATTCTGCTCCAATTTGATGAACTCCACCTCCTTCATGTGACGAACACTTTCGGGAAAGTATTTGTCATTGAACAGCTCTTAGAACTTCTCCCAAGACATCTTCAGTGCGGCAGGTTGAGTACGCTTAATCGATTCCCACCAGTAATCTGCCTCTCCTCACAACATAAAGGCGGCAAAGGGAACCTTTTGCTCCTCGGAGCATCCCAAGACATCAAATATCTTGGTAATCTGTTTTATCCATGTTTCCGCTATAAGTGGTTTTGGCTCTCCCTTAAACTCTGGTGGTCCCAGCTCCTTGAACTGTTTAGCGGTGACCGTCCGAGAGTTTTCAGTGTTTCCACCTATATTTTGGACAGGAGCCGCTCTCGCCTACTGTTGCATGAACTGCATAAAGTTTCTGAACATTCCATCATTCATCATCTGGTCAGTGTTGTTGTTTGCATGAGGATTGTCACCTTCCTGATGCACATTATCCTGATTATTGATATGTGGTGAATCAACAGTCGCCTGTGCTCCATTGCTATTCTCAACATTCTCAGATGCCATTTTCAGATACTGCCACAAAATAAAAGTTAATTGATATGTCATATATTATCCTTATATTATGACCGACCAATTAAATACCATGCAAATAAACTTAGGTAGGTCATACTAGCGAAGGAATTCCCCGTCTCTCCCCTCCTAGTTCTATTCTCACATCTTAGCTAGGGATCATATCCCTAAGCTCTGATACCAACTGTGACGCCCCCAAAATTAGGTATACATCACCCATCTTGAGTCGTCAGATATATAATACAGAATACAAATACAACTTACTAATACAACTATCGTGTACAATACAACAAAACATAAACTGTGAGTTTGAATACAAATATTATCTTCTAGAGAGTATTCATACTCAAAAGGAGTCCTCATTACATTTATTAACACACTATTACATAGAATAGTGAGGACTACTAACTAATACTATCATTCAGACCATCACTCCATTTCCCGACTTGCCCCAGCTACGTTCTCATTTCTTGAAGAGAACAGTGAAAGAAAGGGTGAGCTCAACTAGCCCAGTAAGAAATATTATGACTAAGATAATGCAGAATAAATTATCATTAGCCTTCAACAATGTTAAACTGATAAAATATAATAGACATCAAGTTTAACTGCAGCGGAACAAGCAATTCAGTAAAAGAGTCAAGTAGAAAATAAACTCTACTATCTTTTATGATTTAAAAGGTTTTTCAACACTGTGATCGCTGGGACTCAGCTTAATAAAATAATCCACATCATCGAATCACCCCTGCACTACGGCCAAGGATATTCGTGTATTCATTAATGGTCATGATCATGCCAACAACTGTCCATCAATGCACTACGGGCCAATGAGGACTTTTACCACATCATTTGTAACATTACGGTCATGATTATACCGAATAATCCCTGGTCATAATCATACCAAGTCCATCTATGCACTACAGGCCACAGATGACTTTCAACATTTTATAAACATGAGGATGATGACAATGATATAAGAATTCAATAAAACAAGTTCAAGAATTAATTTATCCAAGAATTAACAACGTCCAAATTGTCAACATGAGATTTCTTTGTGGAGTAAAATTCAAGAATGCTTAGAAGAATATTTTCATGAAAAGATATTAGATGAAACGTAATTATCAAGGATATTCCACCAATTTCATGGAGTATAGAAGTCAAAACTTAACCAACTGAGTATAATAAAGAACGGAATAACAAAAGAAATCACCATGCATGCGATAGACCGCACAAACATGTTATTCCAACAGAATAATAAATAATGGAACCAGGTCCGGCGTAAAACGCATAGACAGGATATTCCAACAGAATAATAATAAAGACGGAACCAAGTCCGGTGTAAAACACACAGACATGATGTTACAACAGAATAATAATAAAGATGGAACCAGGTCCGGTGTAAAACACACAGACAGGATGTTCCAACAGAATAATAATAAAGACGGAACCAGGTCCGGTGTAAAACACACAGACAGGATGTTCCAACAGAATAACAGAAGAATGTCACCAAGTATAGGGTAGACCGCGTATACATGTTATTCTAACATAATAATAAGAAATGGAATAACAACAGTTCTTCTTCATGAATAAGAAAGAATAACACCCCTTACCGTTTTAAAGAAGAGCTGAAATAAGGAAGTGGTTAAGTAGCAGAATACTCTTCTTCTCTCTCTGTCTATAATTTCTCTCTATAGTTTCTCTCTCTAGAGTTCAGTGAATTCGTAAGAAATAATGAAGGAATGAGTTGCTATTTATAGAAAAATAGAATGCATAGTAACTAATCCATGAACGGTCCAGATTGATTACTTTAATCTGACGGTCCATATTTAAAGAAAACTCTTTTAAATAAAATATAATATATTCTATTTATAGAATAACTTTAATAAAATATTCTGTTTTATATAAAAAGATGTTTCTATTTTATTACGTTAATAATACGAATAAAACAAAACGTTATTATCGCTAAATAATTCATATTATTAACTGACAATAATTGAATCAAACTGAGTGACTTCTCACATAAGTATTAATAATCAATACCGTGTGCTACTATGCAACCACACGTATTACTGTACTTTTACTACCGAGTAGTTCAGCAGTATCAATGGTAAAACTTCCGCCTTTATTTTTAATAAAATATTTTTGTCATTTTCTCAATCCGACAATAATCCCGTTGTGGGGTCCACCAATTATTGTGTCGTTGTACGAATATTTCCTGTTAAAACGAATATTTCCCGACCAATCGAATATTATATAATAACTTGTGTACTTTGCAAAATTTATAAATATTACCCACAACTGTAACATTATATCAAATTAACTCCATAATATTCAAAAAATGATATTTATAGAAAATTCATTTTTATTTATAAAAGTTGGGGTCTTACAATTCTCCCTTAACTTTCATAATTCACCTCTATAATTTATAACTTTCATAATTTATTTTACCATCTTGGAATCATATAATTTACATAACCCATCTTTGATATATAAATTATATAAAATATAACATAACATACTCAAATTACATATTTATTTTATAATTGTAAAATAAATATGCTACACATAATTTCTTATGTAAATACTATTATTTACATACACAAGATATTATAATATAATATCCTTACCTGATTATCATAAATTCAATTAAGAATTTATTTACTTTCTTAAGATATTACCATAAATATAATGCATTTTCTTTATTAAATTAATTTTATATAAGAATTTATTCTAATACTCTTGGGTAAAGTATATACAAATATTATATGCTTAACCCGCCTCTTTTTGCCTCATTATGCAAAATTTGTTCCCAACAATTTTATTTCTCTGCGTAATAAATATATATTTATATTTATCCCCTTGCGAATATTCTTTATAATGTACATGTACTTACATCACATATAGAAAATAAATAATAAATTTATTCTCTCACCTTATAAATTGTTTATATCAATTTATTTACATATAGTAAGTATAATTTAATATTTTTACCTTATAAATGGAAATTTATTCATAAATAATATATTATAATTAAAATAATATCTTTTCTTTATTAAAATAATTCAACTCTAGAATTAATTTTAATATCATTTATTTAAAGTATACAATAATTCTTGTATACTAATTACTTTCTTTTCCCTTCTATAAATTATTTTCAACAATTTAACTATAATAAATATAATACTATACTTACTACATTAAAACATACATACATTACATCCAATAGTGTAGTACATGATTTCTTCAATAAAATGGTGGTTATACATCAAGTACATATTTAATGCCACCAATTCACCACATTAAAATAATTTAATATTATAGATTATGTTAATTCTACCCATCTCATTTCCTTTAACAAATTGCCCCTACAATTTATTTACATATAATAAATATATAATACCAATATATTTATTAATTATAAGTATCACATATTGCATAGTTCATACCCACTTATGCAATAAAATATCATACAACATATTATATAATAAGAATTTTATTTATTTAATTCTTATTTTAATATTACCCAAAAATTTGGGTTATCACATTTTTTCCCCCTTACAAGGATTCCGTCCTCGGAATCACAATACCTAATCATTATTAATCGGTTTAGATCTTATTCTTTCTCGTAACATTATCGTTGAATCATTTCAACGTACCATTTCCTTAGATTTTTCTTAAAAATTTAAAATAAATCATCTATTTTCACTCTAGGTTTTAAACTTTAACCTTTAATTTAATCTTTCAAGATCTTCTAAATTTTCGGGTTGTCATATTCACCTCTTCTTCTAAGAATTTTGTCCCCGAAATTACAGTCTACTAATCTTTGCTTCTCCTATTCACCGAAAATAGGTTTTCAATTTAACCTTTACAGTTTCCTCCTCTGAAGATTTCTCTTCTATCATTTCATTCAACCATTGCTACCCTTTTTAAGGAGTTAAAAACTTTTCATATTATGCTGAGGGGTCATATAGACCATGAACTCTCAGGTACGTTTAACGGTATTCACCGCAACCAATTTTGTAAACATGTTGTACAAGGTGATCAGTCTAGTACAAATACGAGTACGTTAGGTGATCAGCCTATCGTACCCTACGTCGTAAACAACGTATCAATCTTGTTTAGCGACTATTTGCGCTACTAGATTGGATTACTATATCCAATCAGGGTTGTTCACCTCGGACTTAGCATAAGATTCCATATCAAAACAATTTGGTTCGGGATAAATTCTCAAAGAAATACTTGAATTTTCATAAACATATTTTGCCTAGCTGAATCAAATAGCTTAGACGCATATCAATAATTCGAACATCGATCGAAACATTTGTCTAGCCACTATAATTGGCATTGACTTTTCTTTAACTGTTTTAAAATTCTAAAAAATCATTTTATGACGTCATGATACCGCACTGTATTTACAGTCCGTTTGAGGATTCCGTCATGATACATTTTGATATATTTCAAATTATTTTTGTCTAGCCGAAACAATTAGTATAGACTATTCTTTAAACAGTTCAAAAATCTTTGAAAATCAGTTTTAGTGCAATCATATCTCAACAGGTAACGTTGTGTCAGTGTCCCGAAGTCCACACATACACATTTGTCACCATGCGTTGAGAATAAAAATTTATTTTTAAAAGGCACATAGTGCGAATTTAGTTTGATGTCAAAAATTTTGAAGTCTAGCATAGCTAGAAGATTTGGAATACATATGCTTCCACCATCAACTCCACTTTCTATCATGATCCATTGCTTAATAAGTTTATCTATTCCTATCATCCTCAATACTCCATTCACACTTAGTTATACCCTAGTTCATCAAACTTACCACACTTTGAAAATCTAGGAACTTGTCATAATCATATGAGTTTAGAATTTTATCCTAGTCAGACCATAGTCGTCCATTAGCTGAGGGTTTTAAAACATACCATATGATTATGAGTCACAAACTTTCCATATGCATTAGTTTTAAGAACCGCAACTAACCTTATATTCTCTACCTATTTGTTATACACATGAGAAAAGAATCACCTTGTCAACATGCATATAGAAAATAGCGCGACGCAAATATTTTCATGATTATCAGTACCAGAAGCTAAATGGTTGTTACACCAAGTACAATTCTCCGCCCATACAAAGAATCATACAACCTAGCTGCTGAAATGAGTTCTCAATTAAAATCGCACATAATTCTAGCTTTCCCTTACTCAATACGAATTTTATTTAATCCGTATCTCATCATCTATAACTCTTTTCTGAGTTTACATTGTACCATTTCATAGTACATTCTCTTTATAGTGTCAGGCTATATCATTCCAATCATTTCATAGATTTTCTGTTATTCAATCTGATCACGTCGTGATCTTATCTTATAATCGTGTTATTTTACGATCTCCTTTCCCTTTATACTTTTAGTCTTATAGACTCTATCTATTCATTATTACTTTTTGTCTTTAACATCAGAGTTAGGTAACTCTGGATCTTTATAACTTTTCAAGATTCTTCTTTGAATCTTATTTACTTAATAATGAATTTCTCAAATTCATCTCTTAACAAATTAAACTCTATTTGAGTAATAAATAAAACTCTATTTGAGATTATTCCTTATCCTCATCTCTGCGGTTATAGCCTAAGGTACACCTACCTAAGGTTTATAACCTACAGCTTTGATACCAACTGTAACACCCCCAAAATTGGGACTATTTTCCTTCCCGATCTTGTGCGTTAATATTATCTTGTTCTAGCTTTAAAACATTATTTAAGGTTAAAATAGCTAAAAATATGGAATAAAATTTTTTTTTCTTTCCATTAATTCATTTCCTGAATCGCAACCTTTACAATTCTTCTTTATACTAGAATCATATTTACTGTATGATTTGTATAATTCATGTAAACGTATTAAAAGTTTAAGTCTCAATACTTCATATCTTTTCTATCGATGATTCATTTATTTTAGAATCATATCTATACTCATTTCAGAATAAACATTCTTTGTCCATTCCACATTTTAAACTATACATAACTGTCAATTACATTTGACAACTGCCAATTACATTTGACAAAACTATCAATCATAGATTTATACCATTTCTAATTCAAGGAAATGTATTCGTTTTGCACATCGTTCAATCTTCATCATCCGTATAGCAAGTAATATTGCTTAACATCATTAACCTGCAAAAAGTTTGTGTTTGCAAGATTGAGCTCGACAGCCCAACAAATTTAACAGTCTATCATGTTTCACATAGCACACAATTCCATATGCACTATATTTCCTTTACTACGCATATCTACATGCAACATATATTCTTTACTATGCATATCCTACATGCAACAATAATTCCATACAAGGCATACATTCATGCATTATACATTTCTAATTTACCGAGTTATATCATACAACATGTGCTATCACATATCACATATAAATTGAGTTCCATAACCCAATTAACTTAGTCATATTTTGACTTTAACAATTCATAAAGCATGGTATGTAACTCACCACATAATCACATTTAATCCACAAACATAATAGAACTGAAAAACTTGCCTTGATTGGAGATTACCACAAAAGTAAACCAAATGTTTCTCCACAATTCCTACAAAATTATATTTACATGTACACACATATTAGATAATTGAATATATCACAAAACATGCATGTATATTCATCAATAATAATTATTAGTTTCATACAAACTAAGATTATTTATTCTTACTCAAAACGAATATTAGTTTATTTAGAAACTTAATTCGTTTTAACCTTTTTACACCAAATAAAGGCCCATCACATTTTAGTATGTAAATATTTTACACTTTGAAGCTTCAATCATTTATATTCTACTTTAGGAATATCTTATGCATTTACTCATTAATTCGGGACTTAAACAACTAATAAATAGCTTTTATAGTAAAATTCAATTTACTATATTATTCATTTAATATAAATAATTTTTATATTATTATTTTACCCACTCATGAGTCAACTCGGACCATTGTCTCATTATAAACATTCTATCCTGTTAATACACTTACTGCATTTTTCGTTTTGCAAATATTCACATTTTCACTATATATATTTATATATTAAGTATATATAAATCTTGGCTCAAAAACTCCATTTTGATCCCCACAAATCTTCATTGCATCACTTTTATGATTATTTCTGGGCAGCTAAAGTTTCAAGGTTGTAATATCCATGTAATATTACAACTGAAATCAAGTTTCAGGGTCATCACACAACATATCAGAGAGATCTAAGCTCGACAATTCGCTGTCAGACCTGTTCTTCAATTTCTGGGTTTTCCAGAATTGAAGAACCGTCGAGGTTCCTACTTTCCAATCCTTATAACGTACATCTTGGGTCTGTTTTGTGTGATATAAAGGTTCAGACCTGTAGTCTTGGTGTCAAGGAACACAAATAATTCACTAGACCAACTCAACAACATCACCAACGCGAGATCTGGGCCAGCCAACGTAGGCCAAAAAAATTGTTCTTGAACATTTTTGGGTTTTCCAGAAATGTTCTTGAACAGTTTGGTTAGCCTATGTTTGACCCTTTATATCTTTGATTCTATACAGGATCTGAGTAATATAAAAGCATAGATGTGTAGTTCTCATGTCAGGCTACAACAACAAAACAACAACTTGGCTAAAATAGCAAACAACAGCAAGATCAGAGCTCTCCAAAAACACTGTTAGACTTTTCTGGGCAAATTTGGGCTGCCCAGAAATCGAATTCGTGAACGGTCAACGAGGTTTGACTGCTCATATTTTGCAATCTATACATGATCTGGGCTTAATTCAAGTTTCAGATCAAAGCACTTACAACAAAGAACAGATCTATAACATAAAACACAACTAAAACCTAACACAGAAAGATCTAGAGACTCTGACATATGACTGTCAGGCCACTTTTTCAACTTTTCCTGATTTCTAAAAACTTCAAAATCGTGCATCTAGATGTTATAGATCTATAATCTAACAACTCAGATCACTCAAAGACACCCTAATACACAACTTTAACTAACAAATTACAACATATAACATAAGATCACATGATTTTGAAATTTTAGGGTTTATACCTTTCTAACTTTGATTCTTGATTTCTATCCTTGGATCATGTTCTTGGCAAGCTAATACATGATATTGGCTTAGTTTATCACTCCCTCTCACTCTAAGTTCCGAATTTTTAGAGAGAAAATGGCTTTGGCAAATATGTTAAGTAAAGTTAGATTTTCTTTACTTTAAATCTTTTATCTCTTTAATCTATTGAATCTAGTTGCTAGGTGGCAATGTATTGGTTGACAACTTACTCCTTTAGAGCACATGGGTAGATAGAGTTGGTCACCAACTCAAGATCTTGGCAAGATTTGCAAGCTAACTAATAAAGAATGCTAAAAGGGCAAAATGATCATTTGATTTCCAACCCTTAGGGTTTAGGGTTTAACCCTTAAGGTTTTAAAAATCAAATTTCTAGAATTTCTAATTTAGGTTTTCAAAATAGAAAATTAATATTTTTAAATTATAATTAGGATTCCATAATTATATTAAGATTTCCTAATCATAAATTCAATCTTGCTAATTAGGATTAATATTTCCTAATTAAAATTGCTAATTTAGCAATTAGGGTCATAATTGTACATTAGAGTTTTTAATGGAATAATTAGGGTTTCAAACTTTAAAATTAGGGTTTTCTAATTAATTATTAGAGTTTTCCTAATTAAGTCTATAATCATAAATACGTACCTTTAAACTTCCAATTTAGGGTTTTCAGAATCGGTTTTAGGGTTTCTTATAAATCGTAAGAATTTTCTAACTGAACGTTGACGTTCTTAATATAATACTAGGGTTTGCCACTGATATAGGTTATCTGGTCAACCCTTGACCCTTAACCACATACTGTACACATATACAACCATATACACAGAACATATACACTTATACCCTTAATCCTGAATAATTCACCACAAAAATTTGAAATTCACAAAATTCCTTCTCGAAAATTTCAAATCCATTCTCGGAAATTTCAAATCCATTCACTTATTTTATGTCTAGGTTTATTATTCAACCTTTAATCCCTCATTTAAGATTTAAATAATTATTTAAATTCTCGGATTGTCAAATAACTTGACCTCATCTACCACTCCGTCCCCCTACCAAAAAACCCCAAAACAGCCCTGTCCGACCCAAATTGGTATGCTGCCATGCAAGATGAATTTCGTGCACTTATTAAAAATAAGACGTGGGAGTTGGTGCTTCATCTGCCTAATATTAATGTTATTCGCTCTATGTGGATTTTTTGACATAAAAAGAAATCTGACGGTTCTTTTGAGCGATACAAAGCTCGTCTTGTTGGTGATGGCAGGTCTCAACAGGTAGGTGTGGATTGTGATGAAACCTTTAGTCCGGTCGTGAAACCGGCTACTATTCAGACGGTTCTAAGCATTGCTCTTTCCAAGTCTTGGTCCATTCACCAGCTGGATGTTAAGAACGCTTTCTTACATGGACAACTTCATGAAACAGTATACATGAATCAACCACTGGGTTTTAGAGATTCAACTCATCCAGATCACGTATACTTGTTAAAGAAATCTCTCTATGGTATAAAACAAGCCCCTCGCGCTTGGTATCAATGATTTGCCGATTTTGTCTCAACACTTGGTTTCTCACATAGCAAATTTGATACATGAATATATATATATATATATATATATATATATATATATATATATATATATATATATATATATATGTTCGCATGAAACCATACAGATATCCTATTGTTATTATAATTTTTTTTTTTTTAAAAAGCTATTTTCGGACTATTTATCGAGCAATGTGAATATTGAAAATCAGGGGCTGACATAGCAACGAGGCCAAAGTCTAGTCTACCAAGATCTAAAGTATAACACTGATACCATGTAAGAAAATAAAGAGAGAAATACATTCAATGGTATGTTTTAGTTACAAAAGATAATTATTTTTATACGTGCTTAACCTAACTTGGACACTACGCAACTTAGTAGCCAACATAATTTTAATACTCCCTCGATTCAAATTATATACTTTTTAAAATTTATTTTGTGATATTTTCAAATTTTAAATTGACGTTGTTCATTTATGTTTTGTAAACAATATATCTTATAATTATTACTCCCTCCGTCCCAGGTTGACTTTTTGCCCATATTAAGAAAGATGATAAAATGACAAAATTGTCCATATTTAAATTCTCATTTCATTGCATAGTTTTATGCACATTACTAGTGATGCTCCATAAATATGCATAGGGAATAGAAATATAACAATTAATAATAATGGTATTATAGGTAAATTATTGTAAAAAATAGATCATTTAAGGTAAGTAGACATTTAACTTAGAAATACCTGAAATAGTAATAAAGATTTTTATCCTGGAATAGAGGGAGTAGTACTTTGTAGATAATTTATAATATTCATAATTGAGATAAACTAAATAAATTCGTGTTTGAATACTTTAAAAATGTTTTGAGATTCACTTTTAAAAAGTCGATATAATTTATAACAAGGTAGTATAAATTATATCTAACATACCATAACAAATATTCTAATAATAATATCTAGAATATTCTAAGAAACAGAATTAAAACATTGGATTCGAAGTCTTTAAGATTAAGAATATCACAATAAGTTTATATCTTTGATTTGATCAACTTGAACAAGAATCACTTGAAAATGAAAACCCAGCAAATCTGTTAATTAACTATTTTTTATGCCCTAAAACGAAGCTAAGTTTCATCGACACATTGGCAAACAGACTTAAACCGTGCATCTCGTCCGTTTTAATTTGTAAAGGAAGGAGACAATGGGCGGATCTACCCTTAGGGCAGTGGGGTCAATTGACCCCACTGAATTTTTGGAAGTCAATTTTTAATTTGATTTTGATTTTATAAAGTGTTTAGTGAAAATAAAAAATTCAAACTAAAAGACTATTAAATGTCTCAAATTTCTACTAACACAAGCACTCCACTTTTTTATATTGTTTAGTAACTTACATTGAACATGATATTTTTGCAGCTATTGAAATGAGACTATCATTACGATAGTTTCAAACAATGAAATCTCGAAAAATGTTATTATAAATAATATTTTAACAATATTATTTAATTTTGTAATTTATTTTAGAGGATAAAAAAGTCTCTTATAATAACAGTGTTTTAAAAAATTATAAAATATCATTTTATATATAACATGATAAGATCGAGGATTCGAAGTGTATTCAATTACATAAGATAATATTAATTTTATATGATAGCTCACACAATTATTTGCAATATCACTCGCATTCTGACGTCTTTATTTTATTGTATTTTATTTTTCTTTATATTTTTATTTTAAAAAAATTGATCCCACTGAACTAATGAGCTGGATCCGCTCAAGGAGTTAGCATGCAATGCATGAACGGCAGCCTGTCAAAATATGGCTTAAAAAGTCAACATTGTGGACTCTTATAGATCATAATTTGTCAATACTATTTACCAAAAAATATAACTTGGCAATATGGTCTCCTTCACCTTTCAAAATGCTTACGATGTTTTTTCGCAGATTCTTGAACTTTCAAAATGTTAAATTTCCTTGCTACAAGTCAATTCCCAATACAGTGTCATTAGATGTATTGGGAAATTTTGTAGGAGCAAGATTTTATATCCACTCCTAAGGTTTTACTTTATAAATTTGTGCTCATAGAAACATAAGGCTAAGCCAATTCACTTAAAAAGTGAAAGGGGACAAAAGAGAAACATCATAATTAGGAAGACATTTTGAATTAGAAGAAAACCATGCATGCATACAATGAAAAAATTACTAATATAATTTATTAATGAAGAAAGAATACAATAAAGAACATCTTAAGAGGAAGTTGTCATTAAAAGGCCGTACATGGAAAACTTTATATAATTTAATGAAAAAACGAACAAGTAGCATCCCAAGTTGGATCATTATAGAAAAACAGGGATACTTTGCTCGTGTCTGAAGAAGTTTTTCGAGTCAACCATCGACTTCACTTTGATCAATTTGTCAAAGTTATTGCTGAAGTACTTTTTCCCCCATATACTTGCTTGTGCATAGGTTGTGCCACCTTGTCCCAAATCAAGATCTAGATAATTCACATATGAAGTTCTAGGGTTCTTGGTAACAAAAGGAGCATAATAGCTAAACAAGTCGTTGATCCATTGAAGTCGTTGTGTGGCGTCATTCTCCAACGTCACTCCAATGTTAATCATATACAACACTCCAGGTCTATGAGGGAATGGTAGTGCTGACTCCGAAAACTCATTCATCCTTCCCCCAAATGGTGTATATTGTATGAGTGCTATTTGTATTGGTAGTTGTAACAATCTTTCCCATACTCCATTTAGGCCTTCTGAAGATATTGGTACTCTAACAAACCCTGATTTTCCTTTGTAAGGATGTCTAGGAATCGCATTTTTGTTCAGCAAAATATTAGGAGAGGTTCCAATTGAGAAATTGGAGAAAAATGGTGCCGATTGGATCCAACTTAGTTCAGTACAATCTTGTCTTACCAAACCCAACTCGGGAAATTCTTTTTGCATGATTGGAAGTAGTTTGTCTATCCTGCCAAGAAATAATGATTGAAATATAAATCGTACTGTCTTTTTGTCTACACGAGTACTTGAATTGCTCTGGATAGTGTCTACAACGCATCGAACATCTAGATCTCGACTTTCAAAGTTGGGGGCAATTGATTGCCATTGTTGAAAAAGTTGAGCCCCGTTTTGTTCCAAAGTTCTACTAACGCCAAAAATAGTCACAAGTTCTGGGACAGGGACCAACTTTATTTTCCACGAAATAACAACTCCAAAGCTAGAAGCACCACCTCCTCTAATAGCCCAAAACAAATCTTCACCCATTGATTTTCTGTCTAGAATTCTTCCATTCACGTCGACAAAACGAACATCAAGAGTATTATCACCGGCAAGACCATATTTTCGCTTCATCATACCATACCCTCCTCCGCCAATAAATCCACTAACACCCACTGTAGACCAAAGACCAGCAGGAAACCCGAGGGTTCTACTTTTTTCCGAAATTCTATAATAAAGCTCACCAAGTGTTGCACCAGCACCAACCCATGCAGTTGCACTTTTAACATCAATGTTTACTGTTCTAAAATTAATCATATCGAGTAACACAAAGAGTTCTGTTCCTCGATATGATTGACCCTCGAAGTCGTGACCACCTCCTCGAATTCTAATCTGCACGCCATTTTTTTGTGCGCAATAAATCACTGCTTGGATTTGTGATTCATGCACCGGAGTAACAATGACTAGAGGCTTCGGCGTAGCCGGTGTTGTGAACAACAAGTTGTCAATTCGGGCTCGCAAGATTTGTGAGAAGGTTGAGTTGTTTGGGGTGAAAATCACGTTCGAAATCGCGTCTGAATGTTGAGAAGAACGGGAAAGACATTGGAGGAAACTTTGGGCAGTAGCATCATTTGAATTAGCTGCCCATGAAAAAGATGAAAAGAGAAGAAGAAAAGCAAATGAAAGCAAACAAGAAGTTGTCTTTTTCATTGTTTTATGGAGTATTTTTCTGAGTGTTATGAGAGTATTATTTGAAGTGAATTGTGAAGAATTATTTGATGGCTGCTGCTATTTATAGAGATTTGGGTTGATGCATGAATATTGAATATTATAATGAAATAAAAAATGAACAATTATGGAACATGCTAAAGAGAGAAGAAGAAAGTAGTCGTCCAATTTGGTTATTGAACGCGTCAGGTTGACGTTGACCAGGCTTGATTTGGTAATTGGTGGAGAATTGAACCAGTTCAAGAAAGCGCCACGCTATGCAGTTAATACTTGGTTTTGGTTCTAGTTGTATAATTGACCCTTTCCTGCAAAATTTTCAACATGAATGGTATATTTATATTCATATATATACTCACTCTATTCTTTAATATAGGTTATTTTAGAGAATTATTTTTATTCTTAAATATAAGTCATTTAAAAATTTTAAGTAAGCATTAATTGCTTAGTTTTTAATATTACCCCAAGTAATAAATATAACTTTAGTTCTCTCATTTTTTTTTTGCCCAATAAATAACAATCTCCTTTTCTATTACAAGGGCAATATAGACAATTGATAGTATATTTAATGTTTTATAATCATTTCCTTAATACTTGTGCACAACTCTAAAACGACCTATATTAAAGAACGGGAGAGTACTTCACATGATAACGTCCTTTTAATCTGGTAGATAATGATAAATAATAATAATTATTATTATTGTATAAAAATGAAGTCTCTCTAGCCGAAAAAGATATTCCATCTATTAATAAACAAAAAATGCCGTTAAAATATATATTTTTTTTACCCAAATTGTTCCTTCTAAATTACTACTTATTAATTGAAGTATTCATTCATTTTTCTATGATCCCAACATTAATTATTCTTTACTAGTTCCCACATAAATTCTCTAAATTATTTTTATTGTTATCATCACATTCCAATAAGTATATATCTCTCTCCAAACTCACCTACTAATTACATGCATATGCCCATAAATGCAAACTCTCCAGATTTATTGGTACTTATTAATTTCTAGCTACTTGTCATTTTTGTTGTTATTCTCATAGAGCAATAAGTGTACGAGAGAGAATGTAGTATAATAATACATCATTTTTCAATATAATTTTTTTATTATTTCTTAAGTTTTTAACAAAAGTTGACTAAAAAGATTATGACGATATAAGTGAAATATTAAGATAAAAATAATTATTAATATATAAATAAAATATTTATTTAGAAACATCTTAAAAAAAATTAGCACGTTTAATATGGACGGATGGAGTATAATATGTCACCAAAATCATTGGTATAGTTTTTTTGGTGCTATTTTTGTGATTTTGCGTGTGATTTCAGATGTAAAATTGGTTCCCGCTTTTCCCTAATTGAATCGACAAAGGTGTCTCTAAAATTTTGACATCTGATAGAGGCTAAATAGGATGAAGTACAAGAAAAATGCACCTAAGAATTGTTACATTTAAAGTAAAGGACACTGATATTAACCAAATGAAACTATTTTGAATATTTAAAGCACGGGCTATAAACTTGTAGGAATATTTAAATGATACCTACTGACCAACATGCTTAAAATAGTAAGAAACTATTAGATATAATATTCACACCAACATCAATAAATACCGAACAAATGATAAAAAAAAATAATAATAAGAAAACTATGACATTAATATTCCCACCAACATCAATAAATACTGGACAATATTAATATTATGGATGGACAGTTGGACACCCACTCTTTCCCTAAAAAATATATTAGTATAACCCGTATAGGTTGGGGGGAGACGTCCGGTGCACCTATTGACCGGTACGTCCGGTGCATTTTTTTTTAATTACAGTTATGAAAATAATAAATAAAAAATAATAGAATAAATTTGAACAAAAAACTGTAAAAGAAAGTATATTTTTAATTTTTAAAAATAAAAAAAAATAAAAATTTTTAAGAGACGAGTTGTGGCTGCCAATTGGTGTTTTAAATTAATTAATGAGAATTAGAGCATTTACAGCAGTTTTCCCAATAGACTCTCTATCCCCACATTTAAAGAATATATCAATAAATCAGTATCCAACAGTTTCTTTATCCTTATATAATTCTCTATTTTAATCCCTATATATGATTTGACTCCTCAGGGTGAGGGAATCAAAAGAGTGTTCCCTATTTATGTAAAATGACATTTCACCCCATATTTATTGCGATTTTATGTTGGTTAAAGGATTTTATCTCACTTAATTGCTGATTTGGGTTTGCCTATTAAATTCACTCATTTTTATTTTTTATACATAGGATTTAGAGAAGAAAGAGAACTATAAAAAAAATTAAAAATCAATCAAATTTTGATTTTGATCATTTTTGTAAAAAATATTACTACTAATTATAAATTTTATTATTTTATAATTAAAATAATGTTGTTTTAGTTTTCATAAACACATAATGATCGTTGCACATTTTGATTTCTAGCAATATCTATTTTTAAATTAAAATAATTGCAATTTTTAAATTCAAACAACAATTACTTTTAAATAAAAAATAATTACAACGTTTAAAATATGATTTGACTGTTAGAACTTTTAAATTTTAAATTTTAAATTTAAATTTTAAATTTTAAAATTTAAAATTTAATATTTAAGGAATCAATATAAGGAACCTGTTGGATGCATAGTGAAAATTTTGAATCTCCATCCTACAGAATTACCCAATAGCACTGCAGAGTAGAGATAGAGATAAGAAAACTGTTGTGAATGCTCTTATAAGATTAATAATAAGGCTCTAAACCGAGCCCAATA
Organism: Panax notoginseng; assembly: GCA_016801055.1. Lineage (NCBI taxonomy): Eukaryota > Viridiplantae > Streptophyta > Magnoliopsida > Apiales > Araliaceae > Panax > Panax notoginseng. Next base: position 34,478,931 of record CM029017.1, read on the forward strand.
GCTAGGGCTCGCCTATTTTTATTACTATCATTGTTTTATGATTAAATTAAAGATATATTTATAAAATAACGAATTTTAAAAAAATAGTTTTGTGAACTTATTAATTAAGAATTAAATATTTTTGAAACTTCCATTCATGTCACTTTATAGTCTGAAAATAAAAATGTATTTTCAATTTTGAAATGGACAAAGAAAATGTATCTTAGTTTTGAAATAAAGAAAGTGTTATAAACCTTTTTTAATATTTAATATCTAATAATATAAAATAAATACCCAAAAATATATACATCTATCTATCTAATAGTATAAAATTAATTGTCAAAAAATAAGTAAGCATAATGAAATTTAAATAGAAATCCGAACAATTTAGCTATTAGAATGTTAACTATTTGAGTTGTATTTAAATAGTATTTAAACATTTTTATACAATTAAACTGAATAATATATATTCAAATTATATTTATATTCTTACGTAATCGAAACTCGTACCAAGTCAATTGTTTATTTTTTTGTTGGACTTTCTGGATCTCAAGATCGATATTCTACGGTTAATTATTTATACTTTGATGAAGGTAAGTGATAGCATATATGTAAATATAGCAATAATCTTAAATTATCTTTTATGTATATTAGGTGTATAATTTGTTACCTTAATTAGAGCCTAGATTCTCTCTAGTAACAACCTTAATTAGAGCCTAGATTCTCTCTTGTAACAGCTATATATTACTGACCTTTGTTAACGTAATGGACACGGAAAATCACCTTCTTTCATGGTATCAAAGCCCTAGGGCACAATCCTCTTCTCTTCCATCCTTTTTTCCGTCGCGCCCTGGTGTTTTGCCAACCATTTACTTCTCGCCGTCAATCTCTTTCCGTCAGCCATCATGTCCGACTCTAAATCCTCATTCCACCCGGCTCTTGTTGTCTCTAACATCAAGAACCATATCTCTATTACTCTTGAGTTAAAAAATGTCCAATATGTGACGTGGGCAGAACTCTTCAAATTTCATGCACAATCTCACCGGGTCATCAACCATATCATCCCGCAGGACAAAGGCAAAGAAAAAGTGCCTACAACTGACGATGAGAAAGAACTTTGGTCGACCATTGATGCTATGGTCCTTCAATGGATTTATGCAACAATCTCGAATGACTTATTGCATATGATTCTTGAACCCGACTCAACGACAATGGATGCTTTGAATCGGTTGCGTGATATATTCTAAGATAACAACAATTCACGTGTCGTGACTCTTGAGCAAGAATTTTCTCACACAAACATGGAGGATTTCCCTAATGCCTCCGCGTATTGTCAAAGGCTCAAGATTTTGTCAGATCAACTCAAGAACGTAGGAGCTCCGGTCTCAAACAACCACCTCGTCCTTCAAATGGTAGCCGACCTCACCGAAGCATATAGAAGGGTGGGAACACTTATTCGTCAAAGCAATCCCCTTCCACCCTTCTATCAAGCTCGATCCATGCTCATTCTTGAAGAGGCGGGCTTAGCAAAATAGGTCGCTACGAGTTCGAATGCCGCCATGATTGCGAGGGAGTTCGATGATAATTCATCCTCTGAAAATTACCCTCAAAACCGTCCCAATGGTGGTGGCACAAAGGGTCACAACCGCAACAACGACGGTAAAAACCGCGGCGGTAAGGGCGGTGACGGCCGGACCGACGGTGGCAGTGCTTGTAGCCATGGTGTCGGTCAGCGGTGGCGGTCAGCAGCGGCCCAGTCAACAGTAGCAGTGGCAGTCTTAGACGGGCCATGGGCAACAGCAGTGGCCATGGTCTATTATGCCATAGGCCATTACTCCTTGTCCTTACCCAACAGCTCCTTGGGCCAGGCCCACGACTCAGCAGACGCAGGCTGGAGTTCTTGGCCCACGCCCTCAGCAAGCATATTCTGCCGCAGCACTGCCCTCTCCAACCGACATTGAGGCCGCGCTGCACACACTTGGGCTCACTCTTCCTGATGCAAACTGGTACATGGATACCGGAGCAACCTCTCATATGACATCTGTGCAATGTAATCTCTCGTCTTATTTTAATTTGAGCAATACTATTGGTATAATTATCGGAAATGGTCATTCGATTACAATTCATTGTTATGGTCATACAAACTTATCTCCCCTGAACCCACCTTTATCCTTAAAGAATGTCCTTCATGCTCCTCAACTTGTTAAAAACTTAGTTTCAGTTCGGAAGTTTACTACTGATAACTCAGTTTCTATTGAATTTGATTCTTTTAGGTTTTCTGTGAAGGAATTTCAAACGGGGATGCGTCTAATGAGATGTGATAGTCGGGGCGAGCTTTATCCCATCACCACCACCATCACCACAAATCAAGCCACATCACCTTCCACTTTTGCAGCTTTAGCACCGTCTTTATGGCATGCACGTTTAGGTCATTCGGGAGCACCTATTTTTGACTCTTTTAGGTTAAATAAATTTATTGAATATAATGGAACTCGTAGTTCTCATGTTTTTCATTCTTGCTCACTTGGAAAACATGTTAAATTTGCCTTTTGTTGCGTCTACTTCATGCACTTTTATGCCAATTGATATTATCCATAGTGATCTTTGGACATCTCCCGTTTTGAGCTCTTCGGGCCACATATATTATATCCTCTTGTTGGATGATTACTCTAATTTTTTGTGGACTTTTCCCCTGTCTAAATGTCACAAGCTTTTTCAACTTTCTTAACATTTAGAGCATTCATCCGCACTCAATTTGAACGGGAAATAAAGAACATTCAATGAGATAATGGTAGGGAATTTGATAATGGGCCATTTTGGGAATTTTGTAAAGCTAATGGTTTGTCTTTTCGTATTTCTTGTCCTCATACTTCATGTAAGACCCCAACTTTTAATAAATAAAAAATTGAATTTCCTATAATTATTATTTTGAATAATAAGGTGTTAATTTGATATAATGCTTTGGTTATGGGTGGAATGTGCAAATTTTACAAAATAAGCAAGTGTTTATAAAATATTCATTGTTGTCGGAGAATATTTGTTTGATCGTGGAATATTCTTACTGTCGGGGAATATTCGTACGACGGCGCAGCAATTTGTTGGCCTCATAACGGAAAACGGTCGGATGAAAAAAATGACAAGTTTGAGTTTTTATAAATAACTGTAACGCCCCCAAAATCGGGACTATTTTTCTTCCCGATCTTGTGCGTTAATAGTATCTTGTTCTAGCTTTAAAACATTATTTAATGTTAAAATAGCTAAAAATATGGAATTTTTTTTTTCCTTTCCATTCATTCATTCCCTGAATCGCGACCTTTATAATTCTCCTTTATACTAGAATCATATTTATTATATGATTTGTATAATCCATGTAAACGTATTAAAAGCTTAAGTCTCAATACTTCATATCTTTTCTATCGATGATTCATTTATTTTAGAATCATATCTATACTCATTTCAGAATAAACATTCTTTATCCATTCCACATTTCAAACTATACATAACTGTCAATTACATTTGACAAAACTATCAATCATAGATTTATACCATTTATAATTCAAGGAAATGTATACATTTTGCACATCGTTCAATCTTCATCATCCGTATAGCAAGTAATATTGCTTAAAATCATTAACCTGTAAAAATTTGTGTTTGCAAGATTGAGCTCGACAGCTCAGCAAATTTAATTGTCTATCATGTTTCACATAGCACACAATTCCATATACATTATATTTCCTTTACTATGCATATCTGCATGCAACATATATTCTTTACTATGCACATCCTATATGCAACAATAATTCCTTACAAAACATACATTCATGCATTATATATTTCTAATTTATCGAGTTACATCAAACAACATGTGCTATCACATATCACATATAAATTGAGTTTCATAACCCAATTAACTTAGTCATATTTTGACTTTAACAATTCATAAAGCATGGTATGTAACTCACCACATAATCACATTTAATCCACAAACATAATAGAACTGAAAAACTTGCCTTAATTGGAGATTACTACAAAAGTTAACCTAAAATTTCTCCACAATTCCTACAGAATTATATTTACATGTACACACATATTAGATAATTGAATATGTCACAAAACACGCATGTATATTCATCAATAATAATTATTAGCTTCATACAAACTAATATTATTTATTCTTACTCAAAACGAATATTAGTTTATTTAGAAACTTAATTCGTTTTAACCTTTTTACACCAAATAAAGGTCCATCACATTTTAGTATGTAAATATTTTACACTTTGAAGCTTTAATCATTTATATTCCACTTTAGGAATATCTTATGCATTTACTCATTAATTCGGGACTTAAACAACTAATAAATAGTTTTTATAGTAAAATTCAATTTACTACATTATTCCTTAAATATAAATTATTTTTATATTATTATTTTACCCACACATGAGACAACTCGGACCATTGTCTCATTTATAAACATTCTATCCCGTTAACACACTTACTACATTTTTCATTTTGTAAATATTCACATTTTCACATATATTTATATATTAAGTATATATAAATCTTGGCTCAAAAACTCCATTTTGATCCCCACAAATCTTCATTGCATCACTTTTATGATTATTACAACTTTTTAATGGTTCCATACTTTTCTTTTCGTTTCGTTATAAAACCATTTTTCATGTCAATCCCGGCTTACATTCGCTTAAATATGCAAATTCATATTTATATAATATTTTTATTGCATTATTTATGTCCGAAAGGAAGTTTCATGACATAAAATATCACATACAGTCAAATCTCTTCTCTTGGAACTTTATTAGATATAATATTGTCTTAAATTTAGCCCAAACACACTTTGAAACGACGAATGTCAAAACAGCCCATCAAGACTACATTCAGCGTCACCCAAATTGTAGTTCTGACATGCCAGTTCGCCTATTTTTAATTCTTAAACCATTAATCGAATTGTGGCGAATTTCTAGTATGTTATAGACCTTATGACATAGTACATTTAAAAATTTTCTAAACGCGAAAACAAGCTACGAACATTGATCAAAACAGCGCTCAAAAAGCCCACCAAGCGACTGCACCAGCAGCACGACGCGGCTGGCACAACGCTGGCTGTTGCCTTGCATAACGAATGAGCCACTTTGCGATTTTCTCACGCCTTGTTCGCTTATCAGAAAATTCCCAAATTTCAATATGATTTTCGTATCATATGAGACTATTTTAAAAAAATATGTAACCCCCATTTCGGGTTCATTAGGCAGCCCAAATAGAGCGCCAAAAGTGTACGTTCATAACAGTTTTTCACTTTCATTTCGGGTTTACTCTCTCTCGCTAAAATAGTCATAAATTTTTCGCTTCAAAACATTTTTGAACGATTATTGAGCCCATGCGAAGCTAACTTCCGGAACTACAACTTTTATTCTTTGACCATTTCCAAATTCAAAACACAGAATTCTAGAAAATTCGTTCAAGGTGACTGCCCCAAGTTGGTTAGACAATTTTGACGCGACTACTTTGAAAGGTCATAACTCTTTGCTCCGAAGTCAGAATTAGTCCGTTCTGGAGTCTATGGAAAGCTTATCTAGTGTACTATAACATAACAAAAGCCCATAATTTTCTGGAAATACTAACTAGTTGAACCAGTGTCCCGAATAGCATGTCCCGCTGCTAACTTCCAGTTTGACAAATTCGACACATTTCCTTCCAATCACCATAACTCCCTCATCCGTGGTCGGGGTGAGGTCATTCCAAAGCCTATGGCTTCCTAACTCAGTGCACTACAACTACCCAGAAACTCAGAATTTTTCAGGCAACATAGCTATTCCAGAATTTGACACTATAGTCACTGTTCATTCAGTTTTCATTTCTAGACATGGTTTACTAAAATCTTCACCACAGATTCATTTTAACTCCGTTTTGGTTCATTCAAGTTAGGAAATCTTTAGAACTTCGAGGGATATAACATACAATCATCAATTTAAGCTTTCATACATAAATCAAAAGCACAAATGGTCTTCAAGCTCAGTCCCAAAAACTGTCCAACATTGTTCTTTGTAAATCTTTTATTTTGTGAGTTTTGGTTACGCTTGGATGATGTTAAGGCTTCATATACCTTGCCCAAACTCTTTAATCATCTACATATAGTGTAAATATACATCTCATTAACCTCATATTCGCTTAATACTTGGTTTTTAATAAAAACAATCCATACAGGACTTTTATCAAATAAGTGGTGTGTGTTCTTTTAAAGTTCTGATTTCTTTAAGGTTTAGTTTGAGTTCCAGCCTCATTTTTCCACCTTATTACTTCTCACAACCCAACCTATTCTCCTTTGCTCTATTTCAATTAACGATAATCCATTTCACAATTAAATATACTATTAACCAACTAATGGAGTAATTCTCATATAGCATAATATAAATATTGCAAAGAGGTAATTACCTCTTAGTTTGCTGCAAATTTCCAGTTCAGCGATGTTATAGTGCTCCTTAATGCCGAATTTAGTTTCAATTTTTTTTCCACAGCTGAAATTCCCTTAAGCTCTTTTCCCTCTTTAGCCGAACCCAACAAATTCTAGAAAATTTTGGGACTTGGTTTGGTCCTGATGAATTATGTATACTCAGCAGCTAAAAAAATGAAATGGAATGGAACGGATGGAGTAAAAGAATAAGGAAAGCTAATATTGCCTTTGGTTTGATACAACTCCATATATTATTAGATTACCATTTAGTGGTCTTCTCAATTTACTAGTATTATGATACCTCATGCTTTTACAACAACTTACCAAACTTAGCTTAATTTTCATATTTAATTTTTCTTTTCTCTCTCTAAACTTAGCCAATTTGGCTAAAAATGAATATAGATAAATTTTTATTTTGCTTATATAAAAGCTACTTTCAATTTCTTATAAATTGGTCACCCAACTTAAGTCTTCCCTAGTCTTCCCCCTCGTCTTTAAAAGCTTGAAAATCACCCCCTGGCATATTCTTAGCATATTCTCAAAATATTCTTTATTCTTTAGCATATTCCTTAAGATATTTTTTTAAGTTTCAAATATTAAGCTTTTAACCCTAAAATTTTCTTAACTCGCACAATTCTCCCTTAACTTTCATAATTCACCTCCATACTTTATTAAGTTATTTAATTACCCAATCGTAGTAACTTAATTTAATCAAATAAGTTACTACATAAATTTTCTTAATTTATTTTACCATCTTGGAATCATATAATTTACATAACCCATCTTTGATATATAAATTATATAAAATATAACATAACATACTCAAATTACATATTTATTTTATAATTGTAAAATAAATATGCTACACATAATTTCTTATGTAAATACAATTATTTACACACACAAGATATTATAATATAATATCCTTACCTGATTATCATAAATTCAATTAAGAATTTATTTACTTTCTTAAGATATTACCATAAATATAATACCTTTTCTTTATTAAATTAATTTTATATAAGAATTTATTCTAATATTCTTGGGTAAAGTATATACAAATATTATATGCTTAACCCGCCTCTTTTTGCCTCATTATGCAAAATTTGTTCCCAACAATTTTATTTCCCTGCGTAATAAATATATATTTATATTTATCCCCTTGCGAATATTCTTTATAATGTACATGTACTCACATCACATATAGAAAATAAATAATAAATTTATTCTCTCACCTTATAAATTGTTTATATCAATTTATTTACATATAGTAAGTATAATTTAATATATTTACCTTATAAATGGAAATTTATTCATAAATAAGATATTATAATTAAAATGATATCTTTTCTTTATTAAAATAATTCAACTCTAGAATTTATTTTAATATCATTTATTTAAAGTATACAATAATTCTTGTATACTAATTACTTTCTTTTTCCTTCTATAAATTATTTTCAACAATTTAACTGTAATAAATATAATACTATACTTACTACATTAAAACATACATACATTACATCCAATAATGTAATACATGATTTCTTCAATAAAATGGTGGTTATACATCAAGTACATATTTAATGCCACCAATTCACCACATTAAAATAATTTAATATTATAGATTATGTTAATTCTACCCATCTAATTTCCTTTAATAAATTGCCCCTACAATTTATTTACATATAATAAATATATAATACCAATATATTTATTAATTATAAGCATCACATATTGCATAGTTCATACCCACTTATGCAATAAAATATCATACAACATATTATATAATAAGAATTTTATTTATTTAATTCTTATTTTAATATTACCCAAAAATTTGTGTAAGACCCCGAATTTTATGAAATAAAAGTATTCAATTTTTCTTATAATTACTATTCAGTAAATGGTTAAATTGATAAAAGTTTAAAGTTATGAGTGAAATATGATTTTTTTTCAAAATAAGCAAGTGGTTATAAAATAATCATTGTTGTCGGGGAATATTCGTTTGGTCGTGGAATATTCTTTCTGTCGGGGAATATTCGTACGACGGCGCAGCCATTTGTGGGTTCCATAACAGAATAACTGTCGGGTGAAGAAAACGACAAATTTGAGTTTTTACAAATAACGGCGTAGTTGTTACCGTTAACACTGTTGGAATACCCGGTGGTTAAAATACAGTAATACGCGTTATTGCACAGTAGCACACGGTATTGCATAGTATTTTTGAAATTATTGATTCTTACGTAAGAATGCACTACTCAATAATTGTTACAGTAATTACTGTTCAATATTTTATTTTATTGATTCAATAATTGCTACGTTGAAATTTTATATTATTGTTGTTCAATAATTGTCACTGCACAGTATTTTCCATTATCAAATCAATAATTCATATTATTTGAATAATATTATTAGATAGCATTATTGGCAATGTCTAGAAAGTTCTGTCTAAGGAGAGGTTTGGTCACCTAATTGCGCGCCAGTAAGGAGAAATTCTTATTGGAAAGCCCCCTCTTTCCTGGGAACGGCCTGGTTGTCATAAATGTGATTCTGTAATATTATTTGTGAATAATTAATTATTGATTCATATGATAAGGAAATATTTATTTTATGTGGATATAAATGAGGGATATATTTTTGTGGTTAAAAATGAAGGAGTTAATGTTGAGGTGTTTTATCTGTATTTTTGTCGGAATGGAGGTATTGAAAATCAAATTAGGGTTTTTAAGATATTTTGCGAGGGTTATAATTTTTAATCCGACCGTTGGATCGTGGTAATATTTGGATATGTTATACATATATAAGTTGAGTATATGTCCACAAATTTTGAACCGTTAAAAATGAACGTATGATTTATTATGAATTTTACGAGATGACTGGTTCAGAAATTGTTGAATTTTCGGAGTTTATCATTTTGGTGGAAAATTCTAGAATTGGTGGGCCCCACTTGTGGTTGGTGAAGAAATGTGCTGAATTATATTTTAAATGTGGTGGGTGGGAATAGTAGCAGGTAAAGCCATCAGGTTGCAGGTCAAACCTACCAAAATTTTTCTATAAATAGAGGGCTAAGTTAGAATTGAAAATCACACCAGAAACATAAGCTTTCTCTCTTTCTCTCTCTATATTATGAAGTATATTTTGTGAGTTTTTAGATACTTGGTGAGTTGCTATTCATCAGTGCAAGTTTTCTTCAGCATCATATCCGATATCCAGTCAGAAGTACTGCTCTTTTGAGGTAAGGGATAGTAAGGGATAGTAAGGGATTGTAAGGGATATTAAGGGATTTTAAGGGTTGTTATATTTTCCAGTTTCGTAATTTTTCTGACCTTCAAAAATTCTAGAAAAATTTGAAATGATATTTTGATGAGTTTTCTTGATTGTGTCCAAAAATGGTGATTTTTGGATGTATAGATTGAGAGTTATGAATTTTATGAGAAAAGACTATTTTAAAAGTAACAACTTATAATTCCTTGTGGTTAACTCCAAAATTGATGAAATTTTTATTGGGAGTACATGTATATGATAGAAGTATACTCTGTAAATTTTAGAATATTTAGACAAAAGTACAATTTTTGATAAATGTCTAAATATTCGGCTATTTTGGCCATATGAAAAATAGTAAATGACTTTTAAAAATTCTGAGAAAAATGTATGTTCACTATGGGACTATATTATGCTAAATCCCAGAAAAAAGATATTTTTGGAACTGATTTGGTATTTTTCATAAAAATGGTCTAGTTATGAGTAAATGAATTAAATATGTTTTGTGAAGAAAGAAAATTGAAAAATAGGATTTTATGGCTTGAGAATCCTATATGAGGTATATGCAGATTTTTTATGAGGGTTTTGGTTATTGATGATGAAATTGTAAGAGTTGGCATTTTATGATGATTAAATACATTAATTAGTAAAGTGTAAACAATTAAAATAAATTGTTTATAAATTTAAGTAATGTTATTCTTTCAATATCATTATACCGAAATATTGGTATGTATTTTATTGTGGAATTTCTATCTTTTGTGTCGGGGTTACTATTCATGAGTTACTATTCATAATTTACTATTCATGAGTTACGAATATTACTCTTGAGATTAAAACTATATGTTGATCATATTATTTTTTATCATCATATATAACATTTTTATAACCCTGATGTTGAAATTCTCTTTCACTGGAGTGTAAAGATGGGTAGATTATTGGTATGATCATGACTAGGGTTCTCTTTGGCCTGTAGTGCAAAGTTGAATTGTGACTGGTATGATCATGACCATTGAATTTATAATTGAATATCTTAAGCTTAAGTGCAAAGGTGAATTGATCAACATGGTTATAATTATTGTTTATATAAATTCTGAAATGATTATATATTTCTTTGAGATATTAATATCTTTGGCCTGTAGTGCAAAGATGAAATATTGATGAATATCTTTGGCCTGTAGTGCAAAGATGAATTGTTGATGAATATCTTTGGCCCGTAGTGCAAAGATGACATGTTGTTGAATATCTTTGGCCAGTAGTGCAAAGATGAACAGATGTTGAGATAAACATGACCAACTGGTGATACAAATGAATATCTTTGGACGTAGTGCAAAGATGAAGTTATTAGTATGATTATGAACAGGAAATGTGATTTGGTGTAACCATGATCTTTGATGTTTCAGGTAAAGATAGGTGATGAAAATTATCATCGTCCTAGATGAGAAGAGGAATTTAGAATCACAATTATGATTATGAGTTATTCATATAATTGTGAACCAGAATTATTGATTGATGTTACAGGGATAAAACATTGTTGGTGGATTTTTAACATGGAGAAGATAATAGACTTTATAGTCTATTTGACTCTTCTAATGGATTGCTCGTTCCGCTGCAACTATGGTTGAAATTTTTATCATTTACCATATGTTCTAAATCTCTGATTTATTGTTGATGAAGGCTATTGATAATTGAATTATCTTTAGTCATGATATTCTTTACTGAGCTAGTTGTGCTCACCCTTTTGCTTCACAATTCCTTTCAGGTAATAAGAGTATAGCTGGGTCGAGCGGGGGTAACAAGGGAATAGAACGGTGGTCATCATTTAGTAGTTATATTTGGTGAAGAAAATAGGGTGAGGCGAACCCAACGTTGGAAGGGTGTTTTGTCACTATCATACAAGATGTCTAATGACATACAACCTCGTGTCATCATAAGACAGGGTTATGCTCATCCACTTGCTGAGTATATCTATGGGCACTACCTATATAATCTTGGTGTTTGTTTGAAGTATAATTCTCAATTAGAGACAGTGGAGATAATGATAAGTCAAGAGAAGACTCACCATTGGAAAGAATATGATAGTAATCTTCTCGTTTTTCTTTGGGGTCTATTGGGTCAACCAAGGATAATTCTGTGGCCATATGATATCTATCATAACCTAGATGTGTGGCCTCCCATGTACGAAGGTTTTCTTGAGCACTTCCCAAAGATTCTAATTTCTAAAACAGTTTTTGACTATACCTTTATGTAAGGTGTTATTGTGAGGTGATGTCCACGGTTGGAACATGAGTCACATTTGGTATATATTTATATCCAAACTCACAGCATATGTGTTGTTGTATTTTGCACGACAATTGTTGTAATAAAGTTGTAGTTGTTTTCTGTACCATGTATTTGGCGACTCAGAATGGGTTGGGTGGAATGGACCTATTTTGGGGTTGTCACAATTTGGGTTATCACATTTTTTCCCACTTACAAGGATTCCGTCCTTGGAATCACAATACCGAATCATTCTTAATCGGTTTAGATCTTATTCTTTTTCGTAACATTATCGTTGAATCATTTCAACGTACCATTTCCTTAGATTTTTCTTAAAAATTTAAAATAAATCATTTATTTTCACTCTAGGTTTTAAACTTTAACCTTTAATTTAATCATTTAAGATCTTCTAAATTTTCGGGTTGTCACATTCACCTCTTCTTCTAAGAATTTCGTCCCCGAAATTACAGTCTACTAATCTTTGCTTCTCCTATTCACCGAAAATAGGTTTTCAATTTAACCTTTACAGTTTCCTCCTCTGAAGATTTCTCTTCTATCATTTCATTTAACCATTGCTACCCTTTTTAAGGAGTTAAAAAACTTTTCATATTATGTTGAGGGGTCATATAGACCATGAACTCTCAGGTACGTTTAACGGTATTCACCGCAACCAATTTTGTAAACATGTTGTACAAGGTGATCAGTCCAGTACAAATACGAGTACGTTAGGTGATCAGCCTATCGTACCCTACGTCGTAAACAACGTATCAATCTTGTTTAGCGACTATTTGCGCTACTAGATTGGATTATTTTATCCAATCGAGGTTGTTCACCTCGGACTTAGCATAAGATTCCATACCAAAACAATTTGGTTCGAGATACATTCTCAAAGAAATACTTGAATTTTCATAAGCATTTGCCTAGCTGAATCAAATAGCTTAGACGCATATCAATAATTCGAACATCGATCGAAACATTTGTCTAGCCACTATAATTGGCATTGACTCTTCTTTTAACTGTTTTAAAATTTTGAAAAATCATTTTATGATGTCATGATACCACACTGTATTTACAGTCCGTTTGAGGATTCCGTCATTTTGTGACTTTGTCATACTACACCATACCATAGTGGGCTGACGATCCTTAGATCACATCCAACACTAAGTAATTCTGCATTGATAACTCTATCGTTTTTATCATCTCTGCACCAGTTTCCATGATACATTGATGATATATAAAATACATTTTGATATATTTCAAATTATTTTTGTCTAGCCGAAACAATTAGCATAGACTATTCTTTAAACAGTTCAAAAATATTTGAAAATCAGTTTTAGTGCAATCATATCTCAACAGGTAACGTTGTGTCAGTGTCCCGAAGTCCACACATACACATTTGTCACCATGCGTTGAGAATAAAAATTCATTTTTAAAAGGCACATAGTGCGAATTTAGCTTGATGTCAAAAATTTTGAAGTCTAGCATAGCTAGAAGATTTGGAATACCTATGCTTCCACCATCAACTCCACTTTCTATCATGATCCATTGCTTAATAAGTTTATCTATTCCTATCATCCTCAATACTCCATTCACACTTAGTTATACCCTAGTTCATCAAACTTACCACACTTTGAAAATCTAGGAACTTGTCATAATCATATGAGTTTAGAATTTTATCCTTGTCAGACCATAGTCGTCCATTAGCTGAGGGGTTTAAAACATACCATATGATTATGAGTCACAAACTTACCATATGCATTAGTTTTAATAACCGCAACTAACCTTATATTCTCTACCTATCTGTTATACACATGAGAAAAGAATCACCTTGTCAACATGCATATAGAAAATAGCGCGACACAAATATTAATCGTCACTAAAACTTTTGCTTTTGTGACGACCTTTAATTTTGTTACTATTAATCATTTATATCATCGCTAATTTACACATTTGATGACGATTAACAAAATTTCGTCACAAGTTATTTTGGAGGTAGAATTTCGTACCAAAATTTTGGAGGGAAACCTTTTAATGATATTTTGTAATAATTGATGACAGTATTTATTGTCACAGAATATTTGTTTCGATGACAACATAATAGTTTGTCATTAATTATTTGTAAAATTTAGTGACAATGTGATTTCGTCACTAATGTTCATATTTAGTGACGCCAAATACAAATTCATCACAATTTTATTTGGAGGCAAAATTTTTCTGAAAAATTTTGGAGGGAAATTTTTTAAAGACAGAAAAATAATAATTTATGACAATTTGTATTGTCATAAATACCAATTTTATATGACGAGATAATAGTTCGTCACTAATTAGATGAGTGGATAAGTGGCAAAAATGGTTTGACATAAATTCTTATATTTAGTGACAAAGTACGTAATATCGTAACAATCTTATTTAGAGACAAAAATTTTCTAAAAAATTTTGGAGGAAAATTTTTTAAATACGGAAAAATAATAATTTATGACAATTTATATTGTCATAAATACCAATTTTATATGACGAGATAATAGTCCGTCACTAATTAGATGAGTGTATAAGTGACAAAAATGGTTCGTCATAAATTCTTATATCTAGTGACAAAGTACATAATATCGTCATAATTTTATTTGGAGGCAAAAAAATTTAAGAAATTTTGGAGGCAAATTTTGTAAAGACAAAAAATTAATAAATTATGACAATTTTTATTGTCACAAATAAATATTTTATATGACGAGATAATAGTGCGTCACTAATTAGATGAGTGGATAAGTGACAACACTCACTATAAAAAAATGGTCATTTGGCAACGATTTTTCGGGCAACGACTTATAAAGTCGTTGCCAAAAATGCATGTTTAGAGATATCTCACACAAGAACGTGAGATGTTTCTTACCTTTTGTGCCCTGCAAAAATAAATTTATGACAATGTATATCAAAATATTTAAATAATAAAAAAAATATGACTTTTAATTTCTTTGTGAGATGGGAAGTTTAGCCACTTTGCACCTTTGGTGGTATCACTCATCAAGGGTGTAACACTCATTGTAATAGCGATCCCAATATATCGTCTTGAGAGCTTTCGTTTAGAATGTTGAAGCTAAAAAAGGAATGAAACTTTTTACTGACGATCGGTCCGCTCTTTATATTTAACCTTGGTAAAAAGGAGATATGTTGTTTTCTAAATAAGGGAAGTCACTCGCATATGTATCAATCTTGTGGTACATGTCTTGCTCTTTTAGCTGCTTCCACAGAAACACGACAGACAACCAAACTTTTAATTTCACAGCAATAATAATGCAAATTGAAAAATATTTCTTGTTTTCTAAACAAAAATTAAAATATTTACAAGATACCTAAAACCCATAAAAGAGGCGAATCGTATATCTTACAGACCATATATCCCAACATTTTCTAACAACCTTTCTAGACAAAATCCTCTTACAACCAAACCACAAAAGTTTTTATTCTTCCAAGATACTCTTCCGTCTCCAAAAGCTAATTGCCTTTCAAAACTCAATTTCATAATAATAATGAGAACTAAAATATGTACAATTCGTTACTCTGCCACTGAATTGTTATCCACTAAAAGGAACTTCGGAATGTTGGAGCTCTAGAGCCCATCCGTTTTGTAAAACCAAAATTTCCAATAACCCAGATCAGCTTCGATGAACAGGTTAACATACTCAGATCAAGTATGACGGAGACCAAGTATTTCATCAAATATTGACATACCATAAAGATTGACCCCAGCCACAGACCGTAACCCAAATCAAACTTGAGAGCAGCAGCAGAAGAAGACAGCTGCAGAAGCAGCAGACCAGCAACAGAGCAACCTTGTTTTGTTGGTGATTTCACAACCTAGTCTAGCGATTTCAACTTGGTTTAAAATAATTTACCAGCTTCACAGATTTGCAAACAGAAAGGTCAGTTGACTTAATTTTTATTTGAAAAGCATTTAGTAAATGTAACATAAGTTTAGTGCCTAATCCAATGTTTAAAATTTCAAGTACCATTTCGAGTCCATGCAATACAACACAAAAAACAATGGCATAGTCGATTAATATAACAATTTAATGACAAGTTTACCCAAAGCACAAAATAAACTTGCTCACAGCCAAATTCATATAAAAATATTTATGTATACTTATAAAAATTTGCTTGCAATCTAAGCTCCAATGCTTACAGAATTCTATTGATTGTCATGGGTTTTTCTTATGAAAGAATTCACCTTAGTAGCAAAGTCAAGTAGACGAACACTTTATACACAAGAAGCACTACTTCAACAAAAGCGGAGAAAATTGGCTTAAAATTTTGAATTATGGTGCCACCATTATTAATTCTAACCCATATTCACACATACCATTAATAACCAAAATATAATATTAATCAATTGAAATCGACAGGAAAAGAATTTGCAGGCCAAAGTGATCTTGGATCAGTTACTTAGCATACTTTCAAGTAAATGAAAAGGAAAAAGCACAAAAACAAAAACAAAAACAGAAAAAGAAAACAGGCTGCAAATTAAAGGAGCTCTTACTGGCATAATGATCTTCTCTGGTATAGATGACCACAACTTTCGGACTCTACAAGGAATATATAGACCACCTAATCCTAATTAAAATAAGGGCAATTTATTCTCTTCTAAGTTGGGCTCCTCTGAGATTTATCAATCTGTCTAGAGTCTAGATAGCTCAAATGGCCAGGTTGAGTGACTTTTTCACTTGCTCAGCATTAGTTTTTGCTAGACACTGAAAAGCTTCACCTAGCTTTTTAAGTTTTTTTATAGAAAAAATCGAACTTGCTATAAATGTTCACAAGTAGAATTGACATCTTTAAGAGTACTGCAATGCCTTCAATATTGTACTTAAGCTACCAAACACAGTCAAAATCTCCCTGACAAAAGTACCTATTTCAAAGCCCGACACCTCTACAGCCACAAAAGACTCCCAAAATATACTACCACAAAATGTTTTATGCCTCATTGTGACTGGTGGTCCTCTGCAATTGGTGATATTCATGGGTGTCTTTGTTTGATTTACATAGATATCAGAGGGGTGTTCTCCATCAAGATTCAAGGGTGTTAGGTTTTTTATCACTTGTTTTGTTTGGGTCAATTTCATTTGTTGGACTTCTTGTCTGCCTTTGCACTGAATCCTTTCTT
The DNA here is from genome assembly GCA_016801055.1 of Panax notoginseng. Taxonomy (NCBI): domain Eukaryota; kingdom Viridiplantae; phylum Streptophyta; class Magnoliopsida; order Apiales; family Araliaceae; genus Panax; species Panax notoginseng. The sequence goes on from CM029017.1 coordinate 34,496,048, forward strand.
TTTTCCCAAGTAAATCTTATTTTTTTTATTGACAAAAGAGTATAAAATGATAAAAATGACCAATGGTTCTTCAGTTCAAGAAGTATGAAGTATAAACTAGATTCACATATGTGATAAAAATTACTCTGCGCAAGTAAGATCAAACTATGACCGGGAACTTTGGAGGCATTCCGCTCATCCATCACTCTCCTCACCCTTTCAGAATCTGCATACCTAACAACACCAACAAATATGTTGGACAAAAGCACATAGTCACCAGCAGATTCCCTTTCTATCTTCAATAACTTGCCTAAAACTCGTTCTCCCATCTCAGCGTTACCATGAAAGCTACAAGCACCCAGCAGAGTTCTCCAAATAACATCACCTGAAGGGAAGAGAAAGAGGCTGAATTGGATCGGAAGAAGTTCCGATGCGGATCTAGTTGACGAATCGCTTCTCAAAGCCGACGAGTCCTCAACTGTACAAATTAGCAATTATTTAGTGTGCGGCTTTGTAGATCATATGTACACTAAAATTGTGTTTAAATATTTGGGGATTTGAGTTTAGGGCATGGATTAGAGATAGAAATTGGCGATAGTTATCACTGGTATTAGAGATATTCAAGCGGATTAGAGATAGAAATTGGGGACGTTTATCAGATATTCAAGCGGTTGACAAAAATAGGGAGGGAAATATAATATATATTGGAGCCAAAATTATAGCGGGTAATAGTGTCTCTTACATTATGTTTACGAGTTTTAAAATAAACAGTAAAAAAAATAGACAAAAAATTTAAGTTTTTTTTTTCAATTTTTATGTTTTTGAGTTTTTTGATTATCAATTTTTTTTTGATTAAATTTGTATTACATATTTCTATTTATGTTTCAATGGTTATAATTAATAGAATGATAAATTTATAAAAAGGATAATTTTCTTTTCTTTTCATTGGAACTTAAAAACGTAAATTTTTTTTTTCAAATTTTCTATTCTTTTCTATTAAAAACTCGGAAACAACATAAAGGAAAATTTCAAGTTTTCTATTATTTTCTTTTATGTTCTAATTTAAGTTTTCTATTCTTTTCTTTTTTATCCAAAACTCAGAAACAGTGTGTTAGAGTAATATATAATTGAAGGAAAATTTAACATTTTTCAACTTGTTTGTCTTTTAGAATATTAGAGACGAAAATTATTATTTTTTTCTCGTTATATACATGATATTTATAAAAAATACATAACAACGTTTTTAATGTATTAGATATAAATTATTATTTTTAGATAGTTAGTACTCTCACCGTCTCATAATAAACGTACAAATTTGACTTTCATAATCAAATTGACCATTTTTTAAATTAACAAATCTTAAAAAAATCAAAATATACATTAAGTGAATACTACAAGTGTCATGTTTTGAAATTTGAAAATTCTATACAAATATTTTTAATAAATAACTCTAAAAATTGACAATTTGACCATGAAAGTCAAATTAGGACGTTTATTATGGGACGAAGGAAGTATTATTTAAATGATTTGTATTGGTTACAGACCTGGCAAACGGGCCCAAAGCCCGCGGGCTGGCCCGGCCCGCCAACCAAAACCCGGGCTTTGGGCCGCATTTTTTTAGCCCACGATAACCCGGGCCTTTTTAGCCAGCCCGCTGAAGGCCCGGCTGAGCCCGGCCCGTTTGGGCTAAGCCTAAAAAAAACCCAAAAATAGGCATAAAACGACTTCGGCCCACGGGCCCGCCTGGTCGGCCTGCCAAAACCCGGGCTTTGGGCTTACATTTTCTGGCCCGCCAAAACCCGGGCCGTTTTGGCCCGGCCCGTTTGCCACCTCTAATTGGTTAGTATTAGAACTGCTTGTATGGAATCTGGAGGTGGTAACGATGATAGTGAACTACGTCGCACTATGTTGGACGTTCGATCTAAATCAATTGGATAGCAGATTTTGAAACTTTTTTGGTAAGTGCTCGATAAAAGTTGCTCTGTAATTGCATTTTGTATTTATGTTTGATATGTTACAACCTATTTTCAATGTTATACCAGAAACAGTTTCAATGTTATAACATAAAAATTATTATTTATAATAAATTTGAATTTTAGGATCACATAAATTAACAAAAACATACTCAATGAAACTTTTTTTTGGAACGAAGGAGTAACATTTTAGTATTCTCCACAATTCATATTTTATTATCTATCATTATTTATTTATTAATCATATAAATGTCTCTACTTGTTCTAATTAGATATATGAAATAATTATCAAACACATATCATGTAAGAGTTTTATTTTGAATTTCTACACTGATACTTATAGTTTTCATTTTTCTTGTAATGCATAGTGTGTGTGTGTGTGTGCGCGTGTATATATATATATATATAATCATTTGCTAATTACAAAGGTGTATTTTCTTGATTTAGCTCAAATATATGAAATAACAAATTTTAATAAAAAAATATCATTAATTATTGATTTTATTTTCTACGTTCACACTCATAATTTCATTTATTAATATTTTACAACATTATACAATTATTCATAAACTCTATAAATAATTCTGATTCCTTTAAAAAAGAGAGTTCCAATTACAAAATTTGCAAATATTAAAATGAGAATGTGAATACCCCTAAAAATAATAAATTATATTAGTCTAATAGATTGGTACAATAAAAACTATGACTACAAATTTTAGTATATCGTATCATTTTATACAATTATCACTATCAAGAAAAATGAGAATGTTCTAGCGAGAGAATAATGAAAAGAAAAAAAATCAATGATAATATATTTATTAGCGAAAGAAACATTTTTCAGAAATTATTTTTTGCTTTTGTAAAATTGAGGCGATGGAAAATAGTTGCCACTGCCATTTTTACAGTGAAATTTTACAAAGAAAAATATTATCTACGAAGGAATTATTACTCGTTATGTAATATTATTGAGTTTTTTTTTTCAAGAGATAATTATTTCACTATTTTGCAAAAAATGAATTTCTTAGAATTAATTGTGAAAAATATTTCCTATAGAAATACTAAAATATTATTCATCCTTTCAATAAAAAGAGTTTTATTGAGTTTTTTTTGGTTAGTTTATGACATCCTAAATATTAAATTATAAATGCAAATTTATATGTTTATTTGAATAAAAATTTTATTTTCATTTTTCTTTTTAAGTGTTTAAAACTATCAACTACATTATTAATCAATTATCTCATAAAAAATGTAAAATCCAATACATATGTGAATAGGCTGAATAGATCTGAGCTACATGTTTTGCCCAAATAACCCATAGCTTCTATGCAACTTTCAATCGTTTGGTTCTCCTCTCGATTTTCCATCGCCACTTTCTCTTCTTCGCTTACTTTAATGCAGCTTTGATTCGTCTCCATCTCCACCGCAGCTTCGATATGAACGAAGGAGCACCACCCCCGCCATCACACTGCGACCTATCCCCATATATAGACAACCTATGCGGCAACAAAGGAGCACCACCACCACCACCATCTCCATCTCCATCTCTGCCGCTGGTAACCGCCATCTTTTCCTACCTCCTTTCTTGGGTGAGTCCCTTCAAGTCCTATTTTTTTTTATTTTATGGAATTTCGAATTGATTTGGGTATTTTTGAAACTCTTAACTATTTTAGGGATCTAATGTGTGAAAATTGGGGATTGAAATTGTGTTTTGGAAAATTAATTCATCGAGATGTAAATTATATAATATTTTGGAACATCTAATTGATTTGGAAGGTGAGTTTAGTTTTAAATTGAATTGGGTATATATTTTGGCTTGGTATAGTTATGGAAGAATATTAGATAGTAGTGAAACAATGTGCAACTCTGATTTTTTTATAGCTTATCCGCTCTTTCCATTTGAGTTCAGGTTAGGTGTATTGTTTCTAAATATAAGGTTATCATCACTACAGGACTATTCGGTCAAGTTACTACTCTTGAACAAGTCTCTTCTACAATCTCTGCATCTACTCCAGTTTCTTCAATATTGACTGATAGCAGAAGTGAATCCCCAGCCAAGGAAAGAGCACTACATACTGGAGACACCAATAGACTTCCGAAGAAAGCGAATCATGGTGGAGCCCATATTTCACCAATCTGTCACCTAGGTCCACTTCATCTGTTCGTCGATCGTCACGCCTTAAGGTATGTCTGTTATGACCAAACTGTTGATTATTTAAAGTAAGTAGACATTTAACTAGGAACTACTTATAATAGTAATAAGGACTTTTATCCTAGGGATGGAGGGAGTAATAACAATTATAACAGTAACCAATTTAAGCTGCAACATATTTTCTATTTTTCTCATTCATGATAAAATGGTCAAACACAGACTCAAGTTGCAGCATGGGCAAAGTGAAGGGGAGTTATGCCCTATGGCCCCTCAAGGGTCCCCAAAGTGATTTAGGTGTTTTATTATCTATAATTATATACTATATATGAAAAGGTTTTAACACCCAAGTTTTGTCGGTATTTTACTTGATCATAGCTTGGAGCTTGGAGTTGGTGCAACATATGTACGAGTTATGGTTTTTTGTTTTTTGTTTTCCAAAAGGAAGTATATAAAAATTTAGTTACGGGTGTAGCATATGTGGTATAACTCCTTTTTGATTCACAACCTTCTGCAAATTGTGGCTGGGTGTACTTAGCAGGATGGAAAAATATTTGAAGGTGAAAGTCAGAGGGAAAAGAAGCGAGAAACTTCAAGAACTTGTACCTGAGCTACTAAAGAACACCTTGCTTGTGATGAAGACAAAAGGGGTGCTAGTGCAGAGGAGTGCCCTGGGTGGAGATAGCTTATGGGAATTAACATGGTTACATTTGAATACCATTTCTCCATCTTTGCAAATCTGAAGTGTTCCCAGATCAAGATTCTGGGCAGTCACGACCTATTAAAGGTGAAATAGGGGGAAGTCTTGTAACAAATGAATCTGTTTTGTGTTCCAAATGAAATAGTGTGCTAGCTGTTAGTATATTATTAGGCGACTTGAACTGGTATTTGAGTGTTTGTTGTTTACCTGGCTTAATTGTGAACACGGTGTGCTATTGCTAGGTGGTAGTTTGTGTGAAGGTACTTGAGTTTATAGTATAGGCTAATCATAAGTTGTGAGGTTAATGCATTGTTGCTGATCAGAGGAAAGATTTAATCTAGTTATGTTTTATGTTGCTTTGGCTTTTAACTTTTGTTAAATTTCTTTGTGTATAAGGTGTGCTATGTTTTTCACCATGGTCTTTGCAGGTATCATCTTGCTTGTGTGAAGATGAGCATTGACCAAGAAAAGCAACTAGATTACTTTGTTTGTGCTGATTGTTCATCAGAAGATGATACAAAAAAATCTCAGGAGTTCTTGCTTCACCATTGACTAATGGCAAGGTGAGAGCATTAGTTAACTATTTTCATGTTTAAATTTGCATGTATGTTTTTGTTTTTCTCTAATTCAGCATGGTAATCCATGATTTAGGGGCTGTTTGATAAAAACTGAATGAATCTAAATCTGAATCTGAATGAGTTGAATCTGAATTTGAATGAAAAATGTCGTTTGATAATTGATATGTCTGAAATATTTGAATACCAGCATTTTACTATTTTACCCCTCTAAACTATGCTGAACAAGTATATAATTTTGTCCGGACGTATTTTAAAAAATTAATTAAATACAATATTCATTGTACAACAAATAAAAATAAATAATTCAAATAAATTATCAAACAATGTATTGAATAATTCAAACAATTAAATAATTCAAATAATTCAATAATTCAAATAAATTATCAAACAATGTATTAATATTAGGACAATATTGTCTTTTCACTAAAGAGTGTGCCGTTGGTATAAAACAGAGAGACAGAGAGGAGAGAGAAACAATTAATAACTCAACAGCAGAGTAAATTTCAAGTATCAAACAACGTCTCTGGGTAGTTTCTTGGGGATTCTTGGTTTTGGAATTGGGGCTTTTGATTGGGTTCTACCTCTTCATTTATTCGGAGCCTGAAGATGTAAAGGTGATTGCTTGATCGTTTTTTCATGTGCAGAGTATTTCTTGAATCTTGATCTTAATGGGTTTTTAGCTAGATCATTTTTTTCTGAGTTACATCTGGGTTTTTGATCTTTTTTTATTGGTGGGGTTTATAGATTTTGTGTGATCATTGCATGTGAAGATTTTATGACGTTTTGGCTGCTTTTTTTATTTGTGAGATGGAGAGCCAAATGCAGAGCAGGGATGGAGAAGCAACACTACAGAGGCTATTTGGGTAAAACTCATGATTCAGCCGATTCAGCCCATTTTTTTTAAAAGAATTGGTTAGATGCATTCAGCCCAATTCAGATCTCAAATTTTGTAAACAAACAGTCTGAATGGCTGAATCGCTCAGATTCAGAGCCATTCAGACCATTTCAGAGCAAAACAAACAGGCCCTTACATCTTGCACAAGATATATAATTACCCCTTTTTTTCTTGGCTAATTTGGGGGTAGATTCATCTTTGATAAAAAGTAATATTATAATGTTTATAATATGTATGTTTTATTTAAAAAATAAAAATAAAAATACTTTTACGTTTTAAAATGCGTATAAAATTCTTTGTCAATTCACCGGAGCAGAAAGATGATGTTTGTCAATTTTGAAGCTGAAATACACAAAGAAAGCGCATATAAATTAGTCTAATTCATGTTTGTAGATATAATTATGTATATATATGCATCTATATTTTTTATGTGTGCATAGAATTGTTATGATACAAATGTTTGTGATTTGGGTGGGGATTCTCTCAAATGTGACTGCTGGAAGGAGTTAGATTCAGCAAGTTAAGTAGATTCAGGCAGTTATGTTATAATGGTCAAATAACTAGGTCATATCTACATTCTGTATGTATCTAAATCTCTTGTCAATAACACCTAGAATACCGGGATTATAAACAATACTTTCCTTTCTGTCTCAATTTATTCTTTCTTTCACTTTCTAGAGAAAATACAATCTGCTTATACTGATTGCAATAAGAATAGACAATATATGTCCTTGTAGAAATATGAAACATTTGAAACAAACAACATACTCTTGTTGGTTCTGGTCAGACAGAACCAACTCGTGGTTCACTCCCATGATGAATAAATTTCTTTACTTCTGCTCTGTACAATTACATTGCAACAAAGAAAAATTAGGTTAGGACAGAGGGGTATATAGACAAATGTTTTGAAAACAAGTGAACTTCAAAGCAACCAATCTGGAAAATTAACATATCTACTTGCAGATATCCCACAAAACAACATATGATGTGTTTATCCATGATCACAGTTATTTGAGGCACATTTAGGAGCGAGGCCCATAATATACAAAATATTGAGAATTTAACAAATAATCTAACGTATCTAAAGAAAATGCAAATTTAGTCTTAATTTTTAAGGGTAAGTTTTGCAACTATAGATATTGGGATTTTAATCATTAAAAGCATTAAATCAAACTCCATTGTAATCCATAACTTCGTTAAGCAAGCACAACATATAAGTCAGCAACTATAACATCTGAATATCTTTGTTATTAATGCTTTTGAATTGGTGATTACTGCTTCTGCGGCTGCTGTATTGGACTATTATGAGTTCCATTACTGCTCGACATTGAATTTTTCACCTTTAACATATCTTCAGTTCCAACGCACTTCTGCACTCTTTTTACCTTCAAATTGATAGAAAATATGAACTTAATCTTTAAATCTATGGAAATTTTTTAACCTCTCTTCCCTCTCTGGATTTTGCTTCTAAATAGTTTCTTTAAGGGTCTCATGTTTTGTAGTTATTTATCAGTATTTCATGTTTTTTGGTTGTAGGAACAATTATGAAGACAAGTACAGAAGATAGAACTGTACAACTCAGGAATTCAGAACAAGTTGGCACTAGCCCAGGGACAGAAAGAGCCGAAAATAATTCCTGATCAGCTTTTCGACGTTCAAAACTTCTGAACTTTCGTTATGGTCATATTAAAAAAGTTGGATATTTTGTTTAGAATGTTATACTTGATAAATTGTTGATGCTAAGTATAATGGATGATACTTTGGATTCTAATTTTTTTATTTTGGTTAAATATGATGGAAAATGGAAATTTTGTTATTCTATTATTGATGTTTTTTATCATTACAATTATTTTGGTTAAATATTATTGGTGTAATCCTTTTTCTTATTTTTAGATCTATAATTTTATATTTATTTTTTCATTTAGTCATAACAAATAATTTTGTCCCTATTAATAACTCTTTCTGTGACGAGACGTATCGTCACCATAAGCATTCAATTAGTGACTTTAAAAAATGTCTTAGAAAGTAACTTTTTGGTGACAAATTATTTTGTAATATTATTTAAAATATGAAATGACAACGACATAATTGTCATGTTAAATATATTATTAGGTGACGAATTGTTCTGTCGTCATTTATTTTCTTATTTTTGGTGACGATAAACACAATAACATGACGAAAGAATAATCATAAATATGACAATATTTTCGTCATTAAAATTAGATTATTTAAATAGAGTAACATATTTTCGTCACTAAAATAATATCATTTAATGACGAAAAAAGATTTTCATCATTTAATGCACTAAGTTTTGATGACAAAACATAATATAGAGCGACGAAAGTTTCATTCAAATAGTGACGCTATTAACGTCACTAAAAGTAATTAATTATAGTGACAATGATGTAGATCGTCACCATAAGTTAAAACATTTAGTGACGACATCAAATAGTGTCAAATACTCATACGGTGACGGTCTCTGTGACGATTAACAATCGTCACCATATGTTTTAGTGACGAAAAATGTCTTTTATGTGACAAATTTTAGCGTCATTTTTCCTGTGATTTCATGTAGTGATAGTAGAATCATATTTATTATATGATTTGTATAATTCATGTAAACATATTAAAAGCTTAAGTCTCAATACTTCATATCTTTTCTATCGATGATTCATTTATTTTAGAATCATAACTATACTCATTTAAGAATAAACATTCTTTATCCATTCCACATTTCAAACTATACATAACTGCCAATTACATTTGACAAAACTATCAATCATAGATTTATACCATTTCTAATTCAAGGAAATGTATTTATTTTGCACATCGTTCAATCTTCATCATCCGTATAACAAGTAATATTGCTTAACATCATTAACTTGCAAAAAGTTTGTGTTTGCAAGATTGAGCTCGACAGCCCAGCAAATTTAATAGTCTATCATGTTTCACATAGCACACAATTCCATATGTACTATATTTCCTTTACTATGCATATCTACATGCAACATATATTCTTTACCTATGCATATCCTACATGCAACAATAATTCCTTACAAAGCATACATTCATGCATTATATATTTCTAATTTATCGAGTTACATCATACAACATGTGCTATCACATATCACATATAAATTGAGTTCCATAACCCAATTAACTTAGTCATATTTTGACTTTAACAATTCATAAAGCATGGTTTGTAACTCACCACATAATCACATTTAATCCACAAACATAATAGAACTGAAAAACTTGCCTTGATTGGAGATTACCACAAAACTTAATCTCAAGTTTCTAATTCCTACAGAATTATATTTACATGTACACACATATTAGATAATTGAATATATCACAAAACATGCATGTATATTCATCAATAATAATTATTAGTTTCATACAAACTAATATTATATATTCTTACTCAAAACGAATATTAGTTTATTTAGAAAATTAATTCGTTTTAACCTTTTTACACCAAATAAAGGTCCATCACATTTTAGTATGTAAATATTTTACACTTTGAAGCTTTAATCATTTATATTCCACTTTAGGAATATCTTATGCATTTACTCATTAATTCGGGACTTAAACAACTAATAAAAAACTTTTATAGTAAAATTCAATTTACTATATTATTTCTTTAATATAAATAATTTTTATATTATTATTTTATCCACTCATGAGTCAACTCGGACCATTATCTCATTTATAAACATTCTATCCCGTTAACACACTTACTACATTTTTCGTTTTGTAAATATTCACATTTTCACTATATATATTTATATATTAAGTATATATAAATCCTGGCTCAAAAACTCCATTTTGATCCCCACAAATCTTCATTGCATCACTTTTATGATTATTACAACTTTTTAATGGTTTCAAACTTTTTGTTTCGTTATAAAACCATTTTTCATGTCAATCCCGGCTTACATTCGCTTAAATATGCAAATTCATATTTATATAATATTTTTATTGCATTATTTATGTCCGAAAGGAAGTTTCATGACGTAAAATATCACATACAGTCAAATCTCTTCTCATGGAACTTTATTAGATATAATGTTGTCTTAAATTTAGCCCAAACACACTTTGGAACGACGAATGTCAAAACAGCCCATCAAGACTACATTCGGCGTCGCCCAAATTGTAGTTCTGACTTGCCAGTTCGCCTATTTTTAATTCTTAAACCATTAATCGAATTGTGGCAAATTTCTAGTATGTTATAGACCTTATGACATAGTACATTTAAAAATTTTCTAAACAAGAAAACAAGCTACGAACATTGATCAAAACATTGCTCAAAAACCCCGCCAACAGATTGCACCAGCAGCACTGCGCGGCTGGCACAACGCTGGCTGCTGCCTTGCATAACGAATGAGCCACTTTGCGATTTTCTCACGCTTTGCTCGCTTATCAGAAAATTCCCAAATTTCAGTATGTTTTTCGTATCATATGAGACTATTTCAAAAAAATATGTAACCCCCATTTCGGGTTCATTAGGCAGCCCAAATAGAGCACCAAAAGTGTACGTTCATAACATTTTTTCACTTTCATTTTGGCTTTACCATCTCTCGCTAAAACAGTCATAACATTTTCGCTTCAAAATATTTTTGAACGATTCTTGAGCTCACGCGAAGCTAACTTCCGGGACTACAACTTTTATTCTTTCACCATTTCCAAATTCAAAACACAGAATTCCAGAAAATTGGTTCAAGGTGACTGCCCCAAGTTGGTTAGACAATTTTGACGCGACTACTATGAAAGGTCATAACTCTTTGCTCCGAAGTCAGAATTAGTCCGTTCTGGAGTCTATGGAAAGCTTATTTAGTGTACTATAACATAACAAAAGCCCAGAATTTTCTGGAAATACTAACTAGTCGAAACAGTGTCCCGAATAGCATGTACCGCTGCTAACTTACAGTTTGACAAATTCGACACATTTCCTTCCAATCACCATAACTCCCTCATCCGTGGTCGGAATGAGGTCATTCCAAAGCCTATGGCTTCCTAACTCAGTGCACTAAAACTACCCAGAAACTCAAAACTTTTCAGGCAACATAGCTATTCCAGAATTTGACACTATAGTCACTGTTCATTCAATTTTCATTTCTAGACATGGTTTACTAAAATCTTCCCCACAGATTCATTTTAACTCCATTTTGGTTCATTCAAGTTAGGAAATCTTCAGAACTTCGAGGGATATAACATACAATCATCAATTTAAGCTTTCAGATATAAATCAAAAGCACAAATGGTCTTCAAGCTCAGTCCCAAAAATTGTCCAACATTGTTCTTTGTAAATCTTTTATTTTGTGAGTTTTGGTTACGCTTGGATGATGTTAAGGCCTCATTTTTCCATCTTATTACTTCTCACAACCCAACCTATTCTCCTTTTCTCTATTTCAATTAACAATAATCCATTTCACAGTTAAATATACTATTAACCAACTAATGGAGTAATTCTCATATAGCATAATATAAATATTGCAAAGAGGTAATTACCTCTTAGTTTGCTACAAATTTCTAGTTCAGCGATGTTATAGTGCTCCTTAATGCCGAATTTAGTTTCAAATTTTTTTTTCGCAGCTGAAATTCCCTTAAGCTCTTTTCCCTCTTTAGCCGAACCCAACAAATTCTAGAAAATTTTGGGACTTGGTTTGGTCCGGATGAATTATGTATACTCAGCAGCTAAAAAAATGAAATGGATGGAGTAAAAGAATAAGGAAAGCTAATATTGCCTTTGGTTTGATACAACTCCATATATTATTAGATTACCATTTAGTGGTCTTCTCAATTTACTAGTATTATGATTCCTCATGCTTTTACAACAACTTAGCAAACTTAGCTTAATTTCCATATTTAATTTTTCTTTTCTCTCTCTAAACTTAGACAATTTGGCTAAAAATGAATATAGATAAATTTTGATTTTGCTTATATAAAAGCTACTTTCAATTTCTTATAAATTGGTCACCCAACTTAAGTCTTCCCTAGTCTTCCCCCTCGTCTTTAAAAGCTTGAAAATCACCCCCTGGCATATTCTTAGCATATTCTCAAAATATTTTTTATTCTTTAGCATATTCCTTAAGATATTTTTTTAAGTTTCAAATATTAAGTTTTTAACCCTAAAATTTTCTTAACTCGCACAATTCTTGTGACGCCCTCAAAATTAGGTATACATCACCCATCTTGGGTCGTCAGATACATAGTACAGAATACAAATACAACTTACTAATACAACTGTCGTGTACAATACAACAAAACATAAACTGTGAGTTTGAATACAAATATTATCTTCTAGAGAGTATTCATACTCAAAAGGAGTCCTCATTATATTTATTAACACACTATTACATAGAATAGTGAGGACTACTAACTAATACTATCATTCGGACCATCACTCCGTTCCCCGACTTGCCCCAGCTACGTTCTCATTTCCTGAAGAAAACAGTGAAAGAAAGGGTGAGCTCAACTAGCCCAGTAAGAAATATTATGACTAAGATAATGCAGAATAAATTATCATTAGCCTTCAACAATGTTAAACTGATAAAATATAATAGACATCAAGTTTAACTGCAGCGGAACAAGCAATTCAGTAAAAGAGTCAAGTAGAAAATAAACTCTACTATCTTTTATGATTTAAAAGGTTTTTCAACACTGTGATCGCTGGGACTCAGCTTAATAAAATAATCCACATCATCGAATCACCCCTGCACTACGGCCAAGGATATTCGTGTATTCATTAATGGTCATGATCATGCCAACAACTGTCCATCAACGCACTACGGGCCAATGAGGACTTTTACCACATCATTTGTAACATTACGGTCATGATTATACCGAATAATCCCTGGTCATAATCATACCAAGTCCATCTATGCACTACAGGCCACAGATGACTTTCAACATTTTATAAACATGAGGATGATGACAATGATATAAGAATTCAATAAAACAAGTTCAAGAATTAATTTATCCAAGAATTAACAACGTCCAAATTGTCAACATGAGATTTCTTTGTGGAGTAAAATTCAAGAATGCTTAGAAAAATATTTTTATGAAAAGATATTAGATGAAACGCAATTATCAATGATATTCCACCAATTTCATGGAGTATAGAAGTCAAAACTTAACCAACTGAGTATAATAAAGAATGGAATAACAAAAGAAATCACCATGCATGCGATAGACCGCACAGACATGTTATTCCAACAGAATAATAAATAATAGAACCAGGTCCGGCGTAAAACGCATAGACAGGATATTCCAACAGAATAATAATAAAGACGGAACAAAGTCCGGTGTAAAACACACAGACATGATGTTCCAACAGAATAATAATAAAGATGGAACCAGGTCCGGTGTAAAACACACAGACAGGATGTTCCAACAGAATAATAATAAAGACGGAACCAGGTCCGGTGTAAAACACACAGACAGGATGTTCCAACAGAATAATAATAAAGAAGGAACCAGGTCCGGTGTAAAACACACAGACAGGATGTTCCAACAGAATAACAGAAGAATGTCACCAAGTATAGGGTAGACCGCGTATACAGGTTATTCTAACATAATAATAAGAAATTGAATAACAACAGTTCTTCTTCATGAATAAGAAAGAATAACACCCCTTACCGTTTTAAAGAAGAGCTGAAATAAGGAAGTAGTTAAGTAGCAGAATACTCTTCTTCTCTCTCTGTCTATAATTTCTCTCTATAGTTTCTCTCTCTAGAGTTCAGTGAATTCGTAAGAAATAATGAAGGAATGAGTTGCTATTTATAGAAAAATAGAATGCATAGTAACTAATCCATGAACGGTCCAGATTGATTACTTTAATCTGACGGTCCATATTTAAAGAAAACTCTTTTAAATAAAATATAATATATTCTATTTATAGAATAACTTTAATAAAATATTCTGTTTTATATAAAAAGATGTTTCTGTTTTATTACGTTAATAATACAAATAAAACAAAACGTTATTATCGCTAAATAATTCATATTATTAACTGACAATAATTGAATCAAACTGAGTGACTTCTCACATAAGTATTAATAATAAATACCGTGTGCTACTATGCAACCACACGTATTACTGTACTTTTACTACCGAGTAGTTCAGCAGTATCAATGGTAAAACTTCCGCCATTATTTTTAATAAAATATTTTTGTCATTTTCTCAATCCGACAATAATTTCGTTGTGGGGTCCACCAATTATTGTGTCGTTGTACGAATATTTCCTGTTAAAACGAATATTTCCCGACCAATCGAATATTATATAATAACTTGTGTACTTTGCAAAATTTATAATTATTACCCACAACTGTAACATTATATCAAATTAACTCCATAATATTCAAAAAATGATATTTATAGAAAATTCATTTTTATTTAAAAAAGTTGGGGTCTTACAATTCTCCCTTAACTTTCATAATTCACCTCTATAATTTATAACTTTCATAATTTATTTTACCATCTTGGAATCATATAATTTACATAACCCATCTTTGATATATAAATTATATAAAATATAACATAACATACTCAAATTACATATTTATTTTATAATTGTAAAATAAATATGCTACACATAATTTCTTATGTAAATACTATTATTTACATACACAAGATATTATAATATAATATCCTTACCTGATTATCATAAATTCAATTAAGAATTTATTTACTTTCTTAAGATATTACCATAAATATAATGCATTTTCTTTATTAAATTAATTTTATATAAGAATTTATTCTAATACTCTTGGGTAAAGTATATACAAATATTATATGCTTAACCCGCCTCTTTTTGCCTCATTATGCAAAATTTGTTCCCAACAATTTTATTTCTCTGCGTAATAAATATATATTTATATTTATCCCCTTGCGAATATTCTTTATAATGTACATGTACTCACATCACATATAGAAAATAAATAATAAATTTATTCTCTCACCTTATAAATTGTTTATACCAATTTATTTACATATAGTAAGTATAATTTAATATTTTTACCTTATAAATGGAAATTTATTCATAAATAATATATTATAATTAAAATAATATCTTTTCTTTATTAAAATAATTCAACTCTAGAATTTATTTTAATATCATTTATTTAAAGTATACAATAATTCTTGTATACTAATTACTTTCTTTTCCCTTCTATAAATTATTTTCAACAATTTAACTATAATAAATATAATACTATACTTACTACATTAAAACATACATACATTACATCCAATAGTGTAATACATGATTTCTTCAATAAAATGGTGGTTATACATCAAGTACATATTTAATGCCACCAATTCACCACATTAAAATAATTTAATATTATAGATTATGTTAATTCTACCCATCTCATTTCCTTTAACAAATTGCCCCTACAATTTATTTACATATAATAAATATATAATACCAATATATTTATTAATTATAAGTATCACATATTGCATAGTTCATACCCACTTATGCAATAAAATATCATACAACATATTATATAATAAGAATTTTATTTATTTAATTCTTATTTTAATATTACCCAAAAATTTGGGTTATCACATTTTTTCCCCCTTACAAGGATTCCGTCCTCGGAATCACAATACCTAATCATTATTAATCGGTTTAGATCTTATTCTTTCTCGTAACATTATCGTTGAATCATTTCAACGTACCATTTCCTTAGATTTTTCTTAAAAATTTAAAATAAATCATCTATTTTCACTCTAGGTTTTAAACTTTAACCTTTAATTTAATCTTTCAAGATCTTCTAAATTTTCGGGTTGTCATATTCACCTCTTCTTCTAAGAATTTTGTCCCCGAAATTACAGTCTACTAATCTTTGCTTCTCCTATTCACCGAAAATAGGTTTTCAATTTAACCTTTACAGTTTCCTCCTCTGAAGATTTCTCTTCTATCATTTCATTCAACCATTGCTACCCTTTTTAAGGAGTTAAAAACTTTTCATATTATGCTGAGGGGTCATATAGACCATGAACTCTCAGGTACGTTTAACGGTATTCACCGCAACCAATTTTGTAAACATGTTGTACAAGGTGATCAGTCTAGTACAAATACGAGTACGTTAGGTGATCAGCCTATCGTACCCTACGTCGTAAACAACGTATCAATCTTGTTTAGCGACTATTTGCGCTACTAGATTGGATTATTATATCCAATCAGGGTTGTTCACCTCGGACTTAGCATAAGATTCCATATCAAAACAATTTGGTTCGGGATAAATTCTCAAAGAAATACTTGAATTTTCATAAACATATTTTGCCTAGCTGAATCAAATAGCTTAGACGCATATCAATAATTCGAACATCGATCGAAACATTTGTCTAGCCACTATAATTGGCATTGACTTTTCTTTAACTGTTTTAAAATTCTGAAAAATCATTTTATGACGTCATGATACCGCACTGTATTTACAGTCCGTTTGAGGATTCCGTCATGATACATTTTGATATATTTCAAATTATTTTTGTCTAGCCGAAACAATTAGTATAGACTATTCTTTAAACAGTTCAAAAATCTTTGAAAATCAGTTTTAGTGCAATCATATCTCAACTGGTAACGTTGTGTCAGTGTCCCGAAGTCCACACATACACATTTGTCACCATGCATTGAGAATAAAAATTTATTTTTAAAAGGCACATAGTGCGAATTTAGTTTGATGTCAAAAATTTTGAAGTCTAGCATAGCTAGAAGATTTGGAATACATATGCTTCCACCATCAACTCCACTTTCTATCATGATCCATTGCTTAATAAGTTTATCTATTCCTATCATCCTCAATACTCCATTCACACTTAGTTATACCCTAGTTCATCAAACTTACCACACTTTGAAAATCTAGGAACTTGTCATAATCATATGAGTTTAGAATTTTATCCTAGTCAGACCATAGTCGTCCATTAGCTGAGGGTTTTAAAACATACCATATGATTATGAGTCACAAACTTACCATGTGCATTAGTTTTAAGAACCGCAACTAACCTTATATTCTCTACCTATCTGTTATACACATGAGAAAAGAATCACCTTGTCAACATGCATATAGAAAATAGCGCGACACAAATATTTTCATGATTATCAGTACCAGAAGCTAAATGGTTGTTACACCAAGTACAATTCTCCGCCCATACAAAGAATCATACAACTTAGCTGCTGAAATGAGTTCTCAATTAAAATCGCACATAATTCTAGCTTTCCCTTACTCAATACGAATTTTATTTAATCCGTATCTCATCATCTATAACTCTTTTCTGAGTTTACATTGTACCATTTCATAGTACATTCTCTTTATAGTGTCAGGCTATATCATTCCAATCATTTCATAGATTTTCTGTTATTCAATCTGATCACGTCGTGATCTTATCTTATAATCGTGTTATTTTACGATCTCCTTTCCCTTTATACTTTTAGTCTTATAGACTCTATCTATTCATTATTACTTTTTGTCTTTAACATCAGAGTTAGGTAACTCTGGATCTTTATAACTTTTCAAGACTCTTCTTTGAATCTTATTTACTTAATAATGAATTTCTCAAATTCATCTCTTAACAAATTAAACTCTATTTGAGTAATAAATAAAACTCTATTTGAGATTATTCCTTATCCTCATCTCTGCGGTTATAGCCTAAGGTACACCTACCTAAGGTTTATAACCTACAGCTTTGATACCAACTGTAACGCCCCCAAAATTGGGACTATTTTCCTTCCCGATCTTGTGCGTTAATATTATCTTGTTCTAGCTTTAAAACATTATTTAAGGTTAAAATAGCTAAAAATATGGAATAAAAATTTTTTTCTTTCCATTAATTCATTTCCTGAATCGCAACCTTTACAATTCTTCTTTATACTAGAATCATATTTATTATATGATTTGTATAATTCATGTAAACGTATTAAAAGTTTAAGTCTCAATACTTCATATCTTTTCTATCGATGATTCATTTATTTTAGAATCATATCTATACTCATTTCAGAATAAACATTCTTTGTCCATTCCACATTTTAAACTATACATAACTATCAATTACATTTGACAACTGCCAATTACATTTGACAAAACTATCAATCATAGATTTATACCATTTCTAATTCAAGGAAATGTATTCGTTTTGCACATCGTTCAATCTTCATCATCCGTATAGCAAGTAATATTGCTTAACATCATTAACCTGCAAAAAGTTTGTGTTTGCAAGATTGAGCTCGACAGCCCAACAAATTTAATAGTCTATCATGTTTCACATAGCACACAATTCCATATGCACTATATTTCCTTTACTACGCATATCTACATGCAACATATATTCTTTACTATGGATATCCTACATGCAACAATAATTCCATACAAAGCATACATTCATGCATTATACATTTCTAATTTACCGAGTTATATCATACAACATGTGCTATCACATATCACATATAAATTGAGTTCCATAACCCAATTAACTTAGTCATATTTTGACTTTAACAATTCATAAAGCATGGTATGTAACTCACCACATAATCACATTTAATCCACAAACATAATAGAACTGAAAAACTTGCCTTGATTGGAGATTACCACAAAAGTAAACCAAATGTTTCTCCACAATTCCTACAAAATTATATTTACATGTACACACATATTAGATAATTGAATATATCACAAAACATGCATGTATATTCATCAATAATAATTATTAGTTTCATACAAACTAAGATTATTTATTCTTACTCAAAACGAATATTAGTTTATTTAGAAACTTAATTCGTTTTAACCTTTTTACACCAAATAAAGGCCCATCACATTTTAGTATGTAAATATTTTACACTTTGAAGCTTCAATCATTTATATTCCACTTTAGGAATATCTTATGCATTTACTCATTAATTCGGGACTTAAACAACTAATAAATAGCTTTTATAGTAAAATTCAATTTACTATATTATTCATTTAATATAAATAATTTTTATATTATTATTTTACCCACTCATGAGTCAACTCGGAGCATTGTCTCATTATAAACATTCTATCCCGTTAATACACTTACTGCATTTTTCGTTTTGCAAATATTCACATTTTCACTATATATATTTATATATTAAGTATATATAAATCTTGGCTCAAAAACTCCATTTTGATCCCCACAAATCTTCATTGCATCACTTTTATGATTATTTCTGGGCAGCTAAAGTTTCAAGGTTGTAATATCCATGTAATATTACAACTGAAATCAAGTTTCAGGGTCATCACACAACATATCAGAGAGATCTAAGCTCGACAATTCGCTGTCAGACCTGTTCTTCAATTTCTGGGTTTTCCAGAATTGAAGAACCGTCGAGGTTCCTACTTTCCAATCCTTATAACGTACATCTTGGGTCTGTTTTGTGTGATATAAAGGTTCAGACCTGTAGTCTTGGTGTCAAGGAACACAAATAATTCACTAGACCAACTCAACAACATCACCAACGCGAGATCTGGGCCAGCCAACGTAGGCCAAAAAAATTGTTCTTGAACATTTTTGGGTTTTCCAGAAATGTTCTTGAACAGTTTGGTTAGCCTATGTTTGACCCTTTATATCTTTGATTCTATACAGGATCTGAGTAATATAAAAGCATAGATGTGTAGTTCTCATGTCAGGCTACAACAACAAAACAACAACTTGGCTAAAATAGCAAACAACAGCAAGATCAGAGCTCTCCAAAAACACTGTTAGACTTTTCTGGGCAAATCTGGGCTGCCCAGAAATCGAATTCGTGAACGGTCAACGAGGTTTGACTGCTCATATTTTGCAATCTATACATGATCTGGGCTTAATTCAAGTTTCAGATCAAAGCACTTACAACAAAGAACAGATCTATAACATAAAACACAACTAAAACCTAACACAGAAAGATCTAGAGACTCTGACATATGACTGTCAGGCCACTTTTTCAACTTTTCCTGATTTCTAAAAACTTCAAAATCGTGCATCTAGATGTTATAGATCTATAATCTAACAACTCAGATCACTCAAAGACACCCTAATACACAACTTTAACTAACAAATTACAACATATAACATAAGATCACATGATTTTGAAATTTTAGGGTTTATACCTTTCTAACTTTGATTCTTGATTTCTATCCTTGGATCATGTTCTTGGCAAGCTAATACATGATATTGGCTTAGTTTATCACTCCCTCTCACTCTAAGTTCCGAATTTTTAGAGAGAAAATGGCTTTGGCAAATATGTTAAGTAAAGTTAGATTTTCTTTACTTTAAATCTTTTATCTCTTTAATCTATTGAATCTAGTTGCTAGGTGGCAATGTATTGGTTGACAACTTACTCCTTTAGAGCACATGGGTAGATAGAGTTGGTCACCAACTCAAGATCTTGGCAAGATTTGCAAGCTAACTAATAAAGAATGCTAAAAGGGCAAAATGATCATTTGATTTCCAACCCTTAGGGTTTAGGGTTTAACCCTTAAGGTTTTAAAAATCAAATTTCTAGAATTTCTAATTTAGGTTTTCAAAATAGAAAATTAATATTTTTAAATTATAATTAGGATTCCATAATTATATTAAGATTTCCTAATCATAAATTCAATCTTGCTAATTAGGATTAATATTTCCTAATTAAAATTGCTAATTTAGCAATTAGGGTCATAATTGTACATTAGAGTTTTTAATGGAATAATTAGGGTTTCAAACTTTAAAATTAGGGTTTTCTAATTAATTATTAGAGTTTTCCTAATTAAGTCTATAATCATAAATACGTACCTTTAAACTTCCAATTTAGGGTTTTCAGAATCGGTTTTAGGGTTTCTTATAAATCGTAAGAATTTTCTAACTGAACGTTGACGTTCTTAATATAATACTAGGGTTTGCCACTGATATAGGTTATCTGGTCAACCCTTGACCCTTAACCACATACTGTACACATATACAACCATATACACAGAACATATACACTTATACCCTTAATCCTGAATAATTCACCACAAAAATTTGAAATTCACAAAATTCCTTCTCGGAAATTTCAAATCCATTCTCGGAAATTTCAAATCCATTCACTTATTTTATGTCTAGGTTTATTATTCAACCTTTAATCACTCATTTAAGATTTAAATAATTATTTAAATTCTCGGATTGTCAAATAACTTGACCTCATCTACCACTCTGTCCCCCTACCAAAAAACCCCAAAACAGCCCTGTCCGACCCAAATTGGTATGCTGCCATGCAAGATGAATTTCGTGCACTTATTAAAAATAAGACGTGGGAGTTGGTGCTTCATCTGCCTAATATTAATGTTATTCGCTCTATGTGGATTTTTTGACATAAAAAGAAATCTGACGGTTCTTTTGAGCGATACAAAGCTCGTCTTGTTGGTGATGGCAGGTCTCAACAGGTAGGTGTGGATTGTGATGAAACCTTTAGTCCGGTCGTGAAACCGGCTACTATTCGGACGGTTCTAAGCATTGCTCTTTCCAAGTCTTGGTCCATTCACCAGCTGGATGTTAAGAACGCTTTCTTACATGGACAACTTCATGAAACAGTATACATGAATCAACCACTGGGTTTTAGAGATTCAACTCATCCAGATCACGTATACTTGTTAAAGAAATCTCTCTATGGTATAAAACAAGCCCCTCGCGCTTGGTATCAATGATTTGCCGATTTTGTCTCAACACTTGGTTTCTCACATAGCAAATTTGATACATGAATATATATATATATATATATATATATATATATATATATATATATATATATATATGTTCGCATGAAACCATACAGATATCCTATTGTTATTATAATTTTTTTTAAAAAAAAAGCTATTTTCGGACTATTTATCGAGCAATGTGAATATTGAAAATCAGGGGCTGACATAGCAACGAGGCCAAAGTCTAGTCTACCAAGATCTAAAGTATAACACTGATACCATGTAAGAAAATAAAGAGAGAAATACATTCAATGGTATGTTTTAGTTACAAAAGATAATTATTTTTATACGTGCTTAACCTAACTTGGACACTACGCAACTTAGTAGCCAACATAATTTTAATACTCCCTCGATTCAAATTATATACTTTTTAAAATTTATTTTGTGATATTTTCAAATTTTAAATTGACGTTGTTCATTTATGTTTTGTAAACAATATATCTTATAATTATTACTCCCTCCGTCCCAGGTTGACTTTTTGCCCATATTAAGAAAGATGATAAAATGACAAAATTGTCCATATTTAAATTCTCATTTCATTGCATAGTTTTATGCACATTACTAGTGATGCTCCATAAATATGCATAGGGAATAGAAATATAACAATTAATAATAAGGGTATTATAGGTAAATTATTGTAAAAAATAGATCATTTAAGGTAAGTAGACATTTAACTTAGAAATACCTGAAATAGTAATAAAGATTTTTATCCTGGAATAGAGGGAGTAGTACTTTGTAGATAATTTATAATATTCATAATTGAGATAAACTAAATAAATTCGTGTTTGAATACTTTAAAAATGTTTTGAGATTCACTTTTAAAAAGTCGATATAATTTATAACAAGGTAGTATAAATTATATCTAACATACCATAACAAATATTCTAATAATAATATCTAGAATATTCTAAGAAACAGAATTAAAACATTGGATTCGAAGTCTTTAAGATTACGAATATCACAATAAGTTTATATCTTTGATTTGATCAACTTGAACAAGAATCACTTGAAAATGAAAACCCAGCAAATCTGTTAATTAACTATTTTTTATGCCCTAAAACGAAGCTAAGTTTCATCGACACATTGGCAAACAGACTTAAACCTTGCATCTCGTCCGTTTTAATTTGTAAAGGAAGGAGACAATGGGCGGATCTACCCTTAGGGCAGTGGGGTCAATTGACCCCACTGAATTTTTGGAAGTCAATTTTTAATTTGATTTTGATTTTATAAAGTGTTTAGTGAAAATAAAAAATTCAAACTAAAAGACTATTAAATGTCTCAAATTTCTACTAACACAAACACTCCACTTTTTTATATTGTTTAGTAACTTACATTGAACATGATATTTTTGCAGCTATTGAAATGAGACTATCATTACGATAGTTTCAAACAATGAAATCTCGAAAAATGTTATTATAAATAATATTTTAACAATATTATTTAATTTTGTAATTTATTTTAGAGGATAAAAAAGTCTCTTATAATAACAGTGTTTTAAAAAATTATAAAATATCATTTTATATATAACATGATAAGATCGAGGATTCGAAGTGTATTCAATTACATAAGATAATATTAATTTTATATGATAGCTCACACAATTATTTGCAATATCACTCGCATTCTGGCGTCTTTATTTTATTGTATTTTATTTTTCTTTATATTTTTATTTTAAAAAAATTGATCCCACTGAACTAATGAGCTGGATCCGCTCAAGGAGTTAGCATGCAATGCATGAACGGCAGCCTGTCAAAATATGGCTTAAAAAGTCAACATTGTGGACTCTTATAGATCATAATTTGTCAATACTATTTACCAAAAAATATAACTTGGCAATATGGTCTCCTTCACCTTTCAAAATGCTTACGATGTTTTTTCGCAGATTCTTGAACTTTCAAAATGTTAAATTTCCTTGCTACAAGTCAATTCCCAATACAGTGTCATTAGATGTATTGGGAAATTTTGTAGGAGCAAGATTTTATATCCACTCCTAAGGTTTTACTTTATAAATTTGTGCTCATAGAAACATAAGGCTAAGCCAATTCACTTAAAAAGTGAAAGGGGACAAAAGAGAAACATCATAATTAGGAAGACATTTTGAATTAGAAGAAAACCATGCATGCATACAATGAAAAAATTACTAATATAATTTATTAATGAAGAAAGAATACAATAAAGAACATCTTAAGAGGAAGTTGTCATTAAAAGGCCGTACATGGAAAACTTTATATAATTTAATGAAAAAACGAACAAGTAGCATCCCAAGTTGGATCATTATAGAAAAACAGGGATACTTTGCTCGTGTCTGAAGAAGTTTTTCGAGTCAACCATCGACTTCACTTTGATCAATTTGTCAAAGTTATTGCTGAAGTACTTTTTCCCCCATATACTTGCTTGTGCATAGGTTGTGCCACCTTGTCCCAAATCAAGATCTAGATAATTCACATATGTCGTTGTGTGGCGTCATTCTCCAACGTCACTCCAATGTTAATCATATACAACACTCCAGGTCTATGAGGGAATGGTAGTGCTGACTCCGAAAACTCATTCATCCTTCCCCCAAATGGTGTATATTGTATGAGTGCTATTTGTATTGGTAGTTGTAACAATCTTTCCCATACTCCATTTAGGCCTTCTGAAGATATTGGTACTCTAACAAACCCTGATTTTCCTTTGTAAGGATGTCTAGGAATCGCATTTTTGTTCAGCAAAATATTAGGAGAGGTTCCAATTGAGAAATTGGAGAAAAATGGTGCCGATTGGATCCAACTTAGTTCAGTACAATCTTGTCTTACCAAACCCAACTCGGGAAATTCTTTTTGCATGATTGGAAGTAGTTTGTCTATCCTGCCAAGAAATAATGATTGAAATATAAATCGTACTGTCTTTTTGTCTACACGAGTACTTGAATTGCTCTGGATAGTGTCTACAACGCATCGAACATCTAGATCTCGACTTTCAAAGTTGGGGGCAATTGATTGCCATTGTTGAAAAAGTTGAGCCCCGTTTTGTTCCAAAGTTCTACTAACGCCAAAAATAGTCACAAGTTCTGGGACAGGGACCAACTTTATTTTCCACGAAATAACAACTCCAAAGCTAGAAGCACCACCTCCTCTAATAGCCCAAAACAAATCTTCACCCATTGATTTTCTGTCTAGAATTCTTCCATTCACGTCGACAAAACGAACATCAAGAGTATTATCACCGGCAAGACCATATTTTCGCTTCATCATACCATACCCTCCTCCGCCAATAAATCCACTAACACCCACTGTAGACCAAAGACCAGCAGGAAACCCGAGGGTTCTACTTTTTTCCGAAATTCTATAATAAAGCTCACCAAGTGTTGCACCAGCACCAACCCATGCAGTTGCACTTTTAACATCAATGTTTACTGTTCTAAAATTAATCATATCGAGTAACACAAAGAGTTCTGTTCCTCGATATGATTGACCCTCGAAGTCGTGACCACCTCCTCGAATTCTAATCTGCACGCCATTTTTTTGTGCGCAATAAATCACTGCTTGGATTTGTGATTCATGCACCGGAGTAACAATGACTAGAGGCTTCGGCGTAGCCGGTGTTGTGAACAACAAGTTGTCAATTCGGGCTCGCAAGATTTGTGAGAAGGTTGAGTTGTTTGGGGTGAAAATCACGTTCGAAATCGCGTCTGAATGTTGAGAAGAACGGGAAAGACATTGGAGGAAACTTTGGGCAGTAGCATCATTTGAATTAGCTGCCCATGAAAAAGATGAAAAGAGAAGAAGAAAAGCAAATGAAAGCAAACAAGAAGTTGTCTTTTTCATTGTTTTATGGAGTATTTTTCTGAGTGTTATGAGAGTATTATTTGAAGTGAATTGTGAAGAATTATTTGATGGCTGCTGCTATTTATAGAGATTTGGGTTGATGCATGAATATTGAATATTATAATGAAATAAAAAATGAACAATTATGGAACATGCTAAAGAGAGAAGAAGAAAGTAGTCGTCCAATTTGGTTATTGAACGCGTCAGGTTGACGTTGACCAGGCTTGATTTGGTAATTGGTGGAGAATTGAACCAGTTCAAGAAAGCGCCACGCTATGCAGTTAATACTTGGTTTTGGTTCTAGTTGTATAATTGACCCTTTCCTGCAAAATTTTCAATATGAATGGTATATTTATATTTATATATATACTTCACATGATAACGTCCTTTTAATCTGGTAGATAATGATAAATAATAATAATTATTATTATTGTATAAAAATGAAGTCTGTCTAGCCGAAAAAAATATTCCATCTATTAATAAACAAAAAATTGCCGATAAAAAATATGTTTTTTGTTCTGTATTAAACGTCTTAATTGGTTTAGGCACGTTAATTAAGAATATTTTTTTACCTAAATTGTTCCTTCTAAATTACTTATTAATTGAAGTATTCATTCACTTTTCTATGTCCCCAACATTAATTATTCTTTACTACTCCTTTTTTTCCTAAAAGATTGTCATTTAAGGTTAATGCACATAGATTAAGGAATATAATTAATACCTAACGAAAATACTATACTACTCTTATTAATTGTCTCAACCAATTATTTCATTCCCAATGTTTCTTATTCAATTCAACCAATTACTTATTATTCAACCAATTACTACTTGGATTATAACATTGAATTGAATAAGAATCATTGGAAGAGAATAAAGCTTTAAATAAGAGAAAACTTTAAATAAGGGTAAAGTAGGAAAAAAATAGCTAATGTGTATTGATAAACTCAAAAAGACAATCTTTTTTGTACAAAAATTACTTCTTAAAATGACAATCTTTTAGGAACGGAGGGAGTAGTTCACACATGAATTCTCTAAATCATTTTTATTGTTATTCTCACATTCCAATAAGTATATTTCTCTCTCCAAACTCATCCACTAATTACATACATATGCCCATAAATGCAAACTATTCACATTTATTTGTACTTATTAATTTCTAGCTACTTGTCATTTTTGTTGTTATTCTCATAGAGCAATAAGTGTATGAGAGACAATGTAGTATAACAATACATAATTTTTCAATGTAAACTTTTTATTACCTCCGTTCCTAAAAGATTGTCGTTTAAGGTTTTGGCACATGGATTAAGAAAGTACTATCAAGTAAAATTTGTTTGAAATTCCATCACTACCCTTTTATGGGAAGTTGAAAACTATTAATACAAGGGAGAGAATTTTTTGAGACAATAAAAAAAGGTAAAGGTAATATAGGAAAGTAAATAATTTATTCTCCTCGAAAGTTGTAAACGACAAACTTTTTGGAACAAATTTTTTCTTTTAAAACGACAATCTTTTAAGAACGGATGGAGTATTATTTTTAAAGTTTTCAATAAAAGATGACTAAAAAGATTACAGGGGTATAAGTAGAAAAGTAAGATAAAAATAGAGTATAATATGTTCACCGAAATCATTGGTACAGTTCTTTTGGTGCGATTTTTGTGATTTTGGGTGTGATTTCAGATGTAAAATTGGTTCCCGCTTTTCCCTACTTACTGGATGGACAAAGGCGTCTCTAAAATTTTGACCTCTAATAGAGAGGCTAAGTAGGATGAAGTACAAGAAAAATGCTTTTTAGAATTGTTACATTTAAAGTTAAGGACATTGATATTAACCAAATGAAACTATTTTGAATATTTAAAGCACGGGCTATAAACTTGTAGGAATATTTAAATGACACCTACTGACCTACATGCTTAAAATAGTAAGAAACTATTAGATATTAATATTCACACCCACATCAATAAATACCGAACAAATGATAAAAAAAAAAAATAATATTACCTCCATCCCATAATAACTGTCGTTTTAGAAGGAAATTTTTTTCCCAATTTATTTATCGTTTACAACTTTCTAGGAGAATAAATACTGGACAATATTAATATTATGGATGGACAGTTGGACACCCACTCTTTCCCTAAAAAATATATTAGTATAACCCGTATAGATTGGGGGGACGTCCGGTACACCTATTGACCGGTACATCCGGTGCATCTTTTTTTTTTTTTAAATTACAATTGTGAGAATAATAAATAAAAAATAATAGAACAAGTTTAAACAAAAAACTGTAAAAGAAAGTATATTTTAAATTTTTAAAAATGAAAAAAATATAAATTTTTAAGAGACGAGTTGTGGCTGCCAATTGGTGTTTTAAAGTAATTAATGAGAATTAGAGCATTTACAGCAGTTTTTCCAATAGACTCTCTATCCCTACATTTAAAGAATATATCAATAAATCAGTATCCAACAGTTTCTTTATCCTTATATAATTCTCTATTTTAATCCCTATATATGATTTGACTCCTCAGGGTGAGGGAATCAAAAGAGCGTTCCCTATTTATGTAAAATGACATTGCACCCCATGTTTATTGCGATTTTATGTTGGTTAAAGGATTTTATCTCACTTAATTGCTGATTTGGGTTTGCCTATCAAATTCACTCTATTTTATTTTTTAAACATAGGATTTAGAGAAGAAAGAGAACTATAAAAAAATAAATTAAATATCAATCAAATTTTGATTTTGATCATTTTTGTAAAAAATATTACTATTAATTATAAATTTTATTATTTTATAATTAAAATAATGTTGTTTTAGTTCTCATAAACACATAATGATCGTTGCACATTTTGATTTCTAGCAATATCTATTTTTAAATTAAAATAATTGTAATTTTTAAATTCAAACAACTATTACTTTTAAATAAAAAATAATTACAACGTTTAAAATATGATTTGACTGTTAGAACTTTCAAATTTTAAATTTTAAATTTCAAAATTTAATATTTAAGGAATCAATATAAGGAACATGTTGGGTGCATAGTGAAAAAATTGAATCCATATCCTACAGAATGACCCAATAGCACTGCAGAGTAGAGATAGAGATAAGGAAACTGTTGTGAATGCTCTTATAAGATTAATAATAAGGCTCTAAATCGAGCCCAATAGCTAGGGCTCACCTATTTTTATTACTATCATTGTTTTATGATTAAATTAAAGATATATTTATAAAATGACGAATTTTAAAAAAATAGTTTTGTGAACTTATTAATTAAGAATTAAAAGTAATAGTATTTTTGAAACTTCCATTCATGTCACTTTATAGTCTGAAAATAAAAATGTATTTTCAATTTTGAAATGGACAAAGAAAATGTATCTTAGTTTTGAAATAAAGAAAGTGTTATAAACCTTTTTTAATATTTAATATCTAATAATATAAAATAAATACCCAAAAATATATACATCTATCTATCTAATAGTATAAAATTAATTGTCAAAAAATAAGTAAGCATAATGAAATTTAAATAGAAATCCGAACAATTTAGCTATTAGAATGTTAACTATTTGAGTTGTATTTAAATAGTATTTAAACATTTTTATACAATTAAACTGAATAATATATATTCAAATTATATTTATATTCTTACGTAATCGAAACTCGTACCAAGTCAATTGTTTATTTTTTTGTTGGACTTTCTGGATCTCAAGATCGATATTCTACGGTTAATTATTTATACTTTGATGAAGGTAAGTGATAGCATATATGTATAATTATCTTTTATGTATATTAGGTGTATAATTTGTTACCTTAATTAGAGCCTAGATTCTCTCTAGTAACAACCTTAATTAGAGCCTAGATTCTCTCTTGTAACAGCTATATATTACTGACCTTTGTTAACGTAATGGACACGGAAAATCACCTTCTTTCATGGTATCAAAGCCCTAGGGCACAATCCTCTTCTCTTCCATCCTTTTTTCCGTCGCGCCCTGGTGTTTTGCCAACCATTTACTTCTCGCCGTCAATCTCTTTCCGTCAGCCATCATGTCCGACTCTAAATCCTCATTCCACCCGGCTCTTGTTGTCTCTAACATCAAGAACCATATCTCTATTACTCTTGAGTTAAAAAATGTCCAATATGTGACGTGGGCAGAACTCTTCAAATTTCATGCACAATCTCACCGGGTCATCAACCATATCATCCCGCAGGACAAAGGCAAAGAAAAAGTGCCTACAACTGACGATGAGAAAGAACTTTGGTCGACCATTGATGCTATGGTCCTTCAATGGATTTATGCAACAATCTCGAATGACTTATTGCATATGATTCTTGAACCCGACTCAACGACAATGGATGCTTTGAATCGGTTGCGTGATATATTCTAAGATAACAACAATTCACGTGTCGTGACTCTTGAGCAAGAATTTTCTCACACAAACATGGAGGATTTCCCTAATGCCTCCGCGTATTGTCAAAGGCTCAAGATTTTGTCAGATCAACTCAAGAACGTAGGAGCTCCGGTCTCAAACAACCACCTCGTCTTTCAAATGGTAGCCGACCTCACCGAAGCATATAGAAGGGTGGGAACACTTATTCGTCAAAGCAATCCCCTTCCACCCTTCTATCAAGCTCGATCCATGCTCATTCTTGAAGAGGCGGGCTTAGCAAAATAGGTCGCTACGAGTTCGAATGCCGCCATGATTGCGAGGGAGTTCGATGATAATTCATCCTCTGAAAATTACCCTCAAAACCGTCCCAATGGTGGTGGCACAAAGGGTCACAACCGCAACAACAACGGTAAAAACTGCGGCGGTAAAGGCGGTGACGGCCGGACCGACGGTGGCAGTGCTTATAGCCATGGTGTCGGTCAGCGGTGGCGGTCACCAGCGGCCCAGTCAACAGTAGCAGCGGCAGTCTTAGACGGGCCATGGGCAACAGCAGTGGCCATGGTCTATTATGCCATAGGCCATTACTCCTTGTCCTTACCCAACAGCTCCTTGGGCCAGGCCCACGACTCAGCAGACGCAGGCTGGAGTTCTTGGCCCACGCCCTCAGCAAGCATATTCTGCCGCAGCACTGCCCTCTCCAACCGACATTGAGGCCGCGCTGCACACACTTGGGCTCACTCTTCCTGATGCAAACTGGTACATGGATACCGGAGCAACCTCTCATATGACATCTGTGCAATGTAATCTCTCGTCTTATTTTAATTTGAGCAATACTATTGGTATAATTATCGGAAATGGTCATTCGATTACAATTCATTGTTATGGTCATACAAACTTATCTCCCCTGAACCCACCTTTATCCTTAAAGAATGTCCTTCATGCTCCTCAACTTGTTAAAAACTTAGTTTCAGTTCGGAAGTTTACTACTGATAACTCAGTTTCTATTGAATTTGATTCTTTTAGGTTTTCTGTGAAGGAATTTCAAACGGGGATGCGTCTAATGAGATGTGATAGTCGGGGCGAGCTTTATCCCATCACCACCACCATCACCACAAATCAAGCCACATCACCTTCCACTTTTGCAGCTTTAGCACCGTCTTTATGGCATGCACGTTTAGGTCATTCGGGAGCACCTATTTTTGACTCTTTTAGGTTAAATAAATTTATTGAATATAATGGAACTCGTAGTTCTCATGTTTTTCATTCTTGCTCACTTGGAAAACATGTTAAATTTGCCTTTTGTTGCGTCTACTTCATGCACTTTTATGCCAATTGATATTATCCATAGTGATCTTTGGACATCTCCCGTTTTGAGCTCTTCGGGCCACATATATTATATCCTCTTGTTGGATGATTACTCTAATTTTTTGTGGACTTTTCCCCTGTCTAAATGTCACAAGCTTTTTCAACTTTCTTAACATTTAGAGCATTCATCCGCACTCAATTTGAACGGGAAATAAAGAACATTCAATGAGATAATGGTAGGGAATTTGATAATGGGCCATTTTGGGAATTTTGTAAAGCTAATGGTTTGTCTTTTCGTATTTCTTGTCCTCATACTTCATGTAAGACCCCAACTTTTAATAAATAAAAAATTGAATTTCCTATAATTATTATTTTGAATAATAAGGTGTTAATTTGATATAATGCTTTGGTTATGGGTGGAATGTGCAAATTTTACAAAATAAGCAAGTGTTTATAAAATATTCATTGTTGTCGGAGAATATTTGTTTGATCGTGGAATATTCTTACTGTCGGGGAATATTCGTACGACGGCGCAGCAATTTGTTGGCCTCATAACGGAAAACGGTCGGATGAAAAAAATGACAAGTTTGAGTTTTTATAAATAACTGTAACGCCCCCAAAATCGGGACTATTTTTCTTCCCGATCTTGTGCGTTAATAGTATCTTGTTCTAGCTTTAAAACATTATTTAATGTTAAAATAGCTAAAAATATGGAATTTTTTTTTCCTTTCCATTCATTCATTCCCTGAATCGCGACCTTTATAATTCTCCTTTATACTAGAATCATATTTATTATATTGTTTGTATAATCCATGTAAACGTATTAAAAGCTTAAGTCTCAATACTTCATATCTTTTCTATCGATGATTCATTTATTTTAGAATCATATCTATACTCATTTCAGAATAAACATTCTTTATCCATTCCACATTTCAAACTATACATAACTGTCAATTACATTTGACAAAACTATCAATCATAGATTTATACCATTTATAATTCAAGGAAATGTATACATTTTGCACATCGTTCAATCTTCATCATCCGTATAGCAAGTAATATTGCTTAAAATCATTAACCTGTAAAAATTTGTGTTTGCAAGATTGAGCTCGACAGCTCAGCAAATTTAATTGTCTATCATGTTTCACATAGCACACAATTCCATATACATTATATTTCCTTTACTATGCATATCTGCATGCAACATATATTCTTTACTATGCACATCCTATATGCAACAATAATTCCTTACAAAACATACATTCATGCATTATATATTTCTAATTTATCGAGTTACATCAAACAACATGTGCTATCACATATCACATATAAATTGAGTTTCATAACCCAATTAACTTAGTCATATTTTGACTTTAACAATTCATAAAGCATGGTATGTAACTCACCACATAATCACATTTAATCCACAAACATAATAGAACTGAAAAACTTGCCTTAATTGGAGATTACTACAAAAGTTAACCTAAAATTTCTCCACAATTCCTACAGAATTATATTTACATGTACACACATATTAGATAATTGAATATGTCACAAAACACGCATGTATATTCATCAATAATAATTATTAGCTTCATACAAACTAATATTATTTATTCTTACTCAAAACGAATATTAGTTTATTTAGAAACTTAATTCGTTTTAACCTTTTTACACCAAATAAAGGTCCATCACATTTTAGTATGTAAATATTTTACACTTTGAAGCTTTAATCATTTATATTCCACTTTAGGAATATCTTATGCATTTACTCATTAATTCGGGACTTAAACAACTAATAAATAGTTTTTATAGTAAAATTCAATTTACTACATTATTCCTTAAATATAAATTATTTTTATATTATTATTTTACCCACACATGAGACAACTCGGACCATTGTCTCATTTATAAACATTTTATCCCGTTAACACACTTACTACATTTTTCATTTTGTAAATATTCACATTTTCACATATATTTATATATTAAGTATATATAAATCTTGGCTCAAAAACTCCATTTTGATCCCCACAAATCTTCATTGCATCACTTTTATGATTATTACAACTTTTTAATGGTTCCATACTTTTCTTTTCGTTTCGTTATAAAACCATTTTTCATGTCAATCCCGGCTTACATTCGCTTAAATATGCAAATTCATATTTATATAATATTTTTATTGCATTATTTATGTCCGAAAGGAAGTTTCATGACATAAAATATCACATACAGTCAAATCTCTTCTCTTGAAACTTTATTAGATATAATATTGTCTTAAATTTAGCCCAAACACACTTTGAAACGACGAATGTCAAAACAGCCCATCAAGACTACATTCAGCGTCACCCAAATTGTAGTTCTGACATGCCAGTTCGCCTATTTTTAATTCTTAAACCATTAATCGAATTGTGGCGAATTTCTAGTATGTTATAGACCTTATGACATAGTACATTTAAAAATTTTCTAAACGCGAAAACAAGCTACGAACATTGATCAAAACAGCGCTCAAAAAGCCCACCAAGCGACTGCACCAGCAGCACGACGCGGCTGGCACAACGCTGGCTGTTGCCTTGCATAACGAATGAGCCACTTTGCGATTTTCTCACGCCTTGCTCGCTTATCAGAAAATTCCCAAATTTCAATATGGTTTTCGTATCATATGAGACTATTTTAAAAAAATATGTAACCCCCATTTCGGGTTCATTAGGCAGCCCAAATAGAGCGCCAAAAGTGTACGTTCATAACAGTTTTTCACTTTCATTTCGGGTTTACTCTCTCTCGCTAAAATAGTCATAAATTTTTCGCTTCAAAACATTTTTGAACGATTATTGAGCCCACGCGAAGCTAACTTCCGGAACTACAACTTTTATTCTTTGACCATTTCCAAATTCAAAACACAGAATTCTAGAAAATTCGTTCAAGGTGACTGCCCCAAGTTGGTTAGACAATTTTGACGCGACTACTTTGAAAGGTCATAACTCTTTGCTCCGAAGTCAGAATTAGTCCGTTCTGGAGTCTATGGAAAGCTTATCTAGTGTACTATAACATAACAAAAGCCCATAATTTTCTGGAAATACTAACTAGTTGAACCAGTGTCCCGAATAGCATGTCCCGCTGCTAACTTCCAGTTTGACAAATTCGACACATTTCCTTCCAATCACCATAACTCCCTCATCCGTGGTCGGGGTGAGGTCATTCCAAAGCCTATGGCTTCCTAACTCAGTGCACTACAACTACCCAGAAACTCAGAATTTTTCAGGCAACATAGCTATTCCAGAATTTGACACTATAGTCACTGTTCATTCAGTTTTCATTTCTAGACATGGTTTACTAAAATCTTCACCACAGATTCATTTTAACTCCGTTTTGGTTCATTCAAGTTAGGAAATCTTTAGAACTTCGAGGGATATAACATACAATCATCAATTTAAGCTTTCATACATAAATCAAAAGCACAAATGGTCTTCAAGCTCAGTCCCAAAAACTGTCCAACATTGTTCTTTGTAAATCTTTTATTTTGTGAGTTTTGGTTACGCTTGGATGATGTTAAGGCTTCATATACCTTGCCCAAACTCTTTAATCATCTACATATAGTGTAAATATACATCTCATTAACCTCATATTCGCTTAATACTTGGTTTTTAATAAAAACAATCCATACAGGACTTTTATCAAATAAGTGGTGTGTGTTCTTTTAAAGTTCTGATTTCTTTAAGGTTTAGTTTGAGTTCCAGCCTCATTTTTCCACCTTATTACTTCTCACAACCCAACCTATTCTCCTTTGCTCTATTTCAATTAACGACAATCCATTTCACAGTTAAATATACTATTAACCAACTAATGGAGTAATTCTCATATAGCATAATATAAATATTGCAAAGAGGTAATTACCTCTTAGTTTGCTGCAAATTTCCAGTTCAGCGATGTTATAGTGCTCCTTAATGCCGAATTTAGTTTCAATTTTTTTTTCCACAGCTGAAATTCCCTTAAGCTCTTTTCCCTCTTTAGCCGAACCCAACAAATTCTAGAAAATTTTGGGACTTGGTTTGGTCCTGATGAATTATGTATACTCAGCAGCTAAAAAAATGAAATGGAATGGAACGGATGGAGTAAAAGAATAAGGAAAGCTAATATTGCCTTTGGTTTGATACAACTCCATATATTATTAGATTACCATTTAGTGGTCTTCTCAATTTACTAGTATTATGATACCTCATGCTTTTACAACAACTTACCAAACTTAGCTTAATTTTCATATTTAATTTTTCTTTTCTCTCTCTAAACTTAGCCAATTTGGCTAAAAATGAATATAGATAAATTTTTATTTTGCTTATATAAAAGCTACTTTCAATTTCTTACAAATTGGTCACCCAACTTAAGTCTTCCCTAGTCTTCCCCCTCGTCTTTAAAAGCTTGAAAATCACCCCCTGGCATATTCTTAGCATATTCTCAAAATATTCTTTATTCTTTAGCATATTCCTTAAGATATTTTTTTAAGTTTCAAATATTAAGCTTTTAACCCTAAAATTTTCTTAACTCGCACAATTCTCCCTTAACTTTCATAATTCACCTCCATACTTTATTAAGTTATTTAATTACCCAATCGTAGTAACTTAATTTAATCAAATAAGTTACTACATAAATTTTCTTAATTTATTTTACCATCTTGGAATCATATAATTTACATAACCCATCTTTGATATATAAATTATATAAAATATAACATAACATACTCAAATTACATATTTATTTTATAATTGTAAAATAAATATGCTACACATAATTTCTTATGTAAATACAATTATTTACACACACAAGATATTATAATATAATATCCTTACCTGATTATCATAAATTCAATTAAGAATTTATTTACTTTCTTAAGATATTACCATAAATATAATACCTTTTCTTTATTAAATTAATTTTATATAAGAATTTATTCTAATATTCTTGGGTAAAGTATATACAAATATTATATGCTTAACCCGCCTCTTTTTGCCTCATTATGCAAAATTTGTTCCCAACAATTTTATTTCCCTGCGTAATAAATATATATTTATATTTATCCCCTTGCGAATATTCTTTATAATGTACATGTACTCACATCACATATAGAAAATAAATAATAAATTTATTCTCTCACCTTATAAATTGTTTATATCAATTTATTTACATATAGTAAGTATAATTTAATATATTTACCTTATAAATGGAAATTTATTCATAAATAAGATATTATAATTAAAATGATATCTTTTCTTTATTAAAATAATTCAACTCTAGAATTTATTTTAATATCATTTATTTAAAGTATACAATAATTCTTGTATACTAATTACTTTCTTTTTCCTTCTATAAATTATTTTCAACAATTTAACTGTAATAAATATAATACTATACTTACTACATTAAAACATACATACATTACATCCAATAATGTAATACATGATTTCTTCAATAAAATGGTGGTTATACATCAAGTACATATTTAATGCCACCAATTCACCACATTAAAATAATTTAATATTATAGATTATGTTAATTCTACCCATCTCATTTCCTTTAATAAATTGTCCCTACAATTTATTTACATATAATAAATATATAATACCAATATATTTATTAATTATAAGCATCACATATTGCATAGTTCATACCCACTTATGCAATAAAATATCATACAACATATTATAGAATAAGAATTTTATTTATTTAATTCTTATTTTAATATTACCCAAAATTTGTGTAAGACCCCGAATTTTATGAAATAAAAGTATTCAATTTTTCTTATAATTACTATTCAGTAAATGGTTAAATTGATAAAAGTTTAAAGTTATGAGTGAAATATGATTTTTTTTTCAAAATAAGCAAGTGGTTATAAAATAATCATTGTTGTCGGGGAATATTCGTTTGGTCGTGGAATATTCTTTCTGTCGGGGAATATTCGTACGACGGCGCAGCCATTTGTGGGTCCCATAACAGAATAACTGTCGGGTGAAGAAAACGACAAATTTGAGTTTTTACAAATAACGGCGTAGTTGTTACCGTTAACACTGTTGGAATACCCGGTGGTTAAAATACAGTAATACGCGTTATTGCACAGTAGCACACGGTATTGCATAGTATTTTTGAAATTATTGATTCTTACGTAAGAAGGCACTACTCAATAATTGTTACAGTAATTACTGTTCAATATTTTATTTTATTGATTCAATAATTGCTACGTTGAAATTTTATATTATTGTTGTTCAATAATTGTCACTGCACAGTATTTCCCATTATCAGATCAATAATTCATATTATTTGAATAATATTATTAGATAGCATTATTGGCAATGTCTAGAAAGTTCTGTCTAAGGAGAGGTTTGGTCACCTAATTGCGCGCCAGTAAGGAGAAATTCTTATTGGAAAGCCCCCTCTTTCTGGGAACGGCCTGGTTGTCATAAATGTGATTCTGTAATATTATTTGTGAATAATTAATTATTGATTCATATGATAAGGAAATATTTATTTTATGTGGATATAAATGAGGGATATATTTTTGTGGTTAAAAATGAAGGAGTTAATGTTGAGGTGTTTTATCTGTATTTTTGTCGGAATGGAGGTATTGAAAATCAAATTAGGGTTTTTAAGATATTTTGCGAGGGTTATAATTTTTAATCCGACCGTTGGATCGTGGTAATATTTGGATATGTTATACATATATAAGTTGAGTATATGTCCACAAATTTTGAACCGTTAAAAATGAACGTATGATTTATTATGAATTTTACGAGATGACTGGTTCAGAAATTGTTGAATTTTCGGAGTTTATCATTTTGGTGGAAAATTCTAGAATTGGTGGGCCCCACTTGTGGTTGGTGAAGAAATGTGCTGAATTATATTTCAAATGTGGTGGGTGGGAATAGTAGCAGGTAAAGCCATCAGGTTGCAGGTCAAACCTACCAAAATTTTCCTATAAATAGAGGGCTAAGTTAGAATTGAAAATCACACCAGAAACATAAGCTTTCTCTCTTTCTCTCTCTATATTATGAAGCATATTTTGTGAGTTTTTAGATACTTGGTGAGTTGCTATTCATCAGTGCAAGTTTTCTTCAGCATCATATCCGATATCCAGTCAGAAGTACTGTTCTTTTGAGGTAAGGGATAGTAAGGGATAGTAAGGGATTGTAAGGGATATTAAGGGATTTTAAGGGTTGTTATATTTTCTAGTTTCGTAATTTTTCTGACCTTCAAAAATTCTGGAAAAATTTGAAATGATATTTTGATGAGTTTTCTTGATTGTGTCCAAAAATGGTGATTTTTGGATGTATAGATTGAGAGTTATGAATTTTATGAGAAAAGACTATTTTAAAAGTAACAGCTTATAATTCCTTGTGGTTAACTCCAAAATTGATGAAATTTTTATTGGGAGTACATGTATATGATAGAAGTATACTCTGTAAATTTCAGAATATTTAGACAAAAGTATAATTTTTGATAAATGTCTAAATATTCGGCTATTTTGGCCATATGAAAAATAGTAAATGACTTTTAAAAATTCTGAGAAAAATGTATGTTCACTATGGGACTATATTATGCTAAATCCCAGAAAAAAGATATTTTTGGAACTGATTTGGTATTTTTCATAAAAATGGTCTAGTTATGAGTAAATGAATTAAATATGTTTTGTGAAGAAAAAAAATTGGAAAATAGGATTTTATGGCTTGAGAATCCTATATGAGGTATATGCAGATTTTTGATGAGGGTTTTGGTTATTGATGATGAAATTGTAAGAGTTGGCATTTTATGATGATTAAATACATTAATTAGTAAAGTGTAAACAATTAAAATAAATTGTTTATAAATTTAAGTAATGTTATTCTTTCAATATCATTATACCGAAATATTGGTATGGATTTTATTGTGGAATTTCTATCTTTTGTGTCGGGGTTACTATTCATGAGTTACTATTCACGATTTACTATTCATGAGTTACGAATATTACTCTTGAGATTAAAACTATATGTTGATCATATTATTTTTTATCATCATATATAACATTTTTATAACCCTGATGTTGAAATTCTCTTTCACTAGAGTGTAAAGATGGGTAGATTATTGGTATGATCATGACTAGGGTTCTCTTTGGCCTGTAGTGCAAAGTTGAATTGTGACTGGTATGATCATGACCATTGAATTTATAATTGAATATCTTAAGCTTAAGTGCAAAGGTGAATTGATCAACATGGTTATAATTATTGTTTATATAAATTCTGAAATGATTATATATTTCTTTGAGATATTAATATCTTTGGCCTGTAGTGCAAAGATGAAATATTGATGAATATCTTTGGCCTGTAGTGCAAAGATGAATTGTTGATGAATATCTTTGGCCCGTAGTGCAAAGATGACATGTTGTTGAATATCTTTGGCCAGTAGTGCAAAGATGAACAGATGTTGAGATAAACATGACCAACTGGTGATACAAATGAATATCTTTGGACGTAGTGCAAAGATGAAGTTATTAGTATGATTATGAACAGGAAATGTGATTTGGTGTAACCATGATCTTTGATGTTTCAGGTAAAGATAGGTGATGAAAATTATCATCGTCCTAGATGAGAAGAGGAATTTAGAATCACAATTATGATTATGAGTTATTCATATAATTGTGAACCAGAATTGTTGATTGATGTTACAGGGATAAAACATTGTTGGTGGATTTTTAACATGGAGAAGATAATAGACTTTATAGTCTATTTGACTCTTCTAATGGATTGCTCGTTCCGCTGCAACTATGGTTGAAATTTTTATCATTTACCATATGTTCTAAATCTCTGATTTATTGTTGATGAAGGCTATTGATAATTGAATTATTTTTAGTCATGATATTCTTTACTGAGCTAGTTGTGCTCACCCTTTTGCTTCACAATTCCTTTCAGGTAATAAGAGTATAGCTGGGTCGAGCGGGGGTAACAAGGGAATAGAACGGTGGTCATCATTTAGTAGTTATATTTGGTGAAGAAAATAGGGTGAGGCGAACCCAACGTTAGAAGGGTGTTTTGTCACTATCATACAAGATGTCTAATGACATACAACCTCGTGTCATCATAAGACAGGGTTGTGCTCATCCACTTGCTGAGTATATTTATGGGCACTACCTATATAATCTTGGTGTTTGTTTGAAGTATAATTCTCAATTAGAGACAGTGGAGATAATGATAAGTCAAGAGAAGACTCACCATTGGGAAGAATATGATAGTAATCTTCTCGTTTTTCTTTGGGGTCTATTGGGTCAACCAAGGATAATTCTGTGGCCATATGATATCTATCATAACCTAGATGCGTGGCCTCCCATGTACGAAGGTTTTCTTGAGCACTTTCCAAAGATTCTAATTTCTAAAACAGTTTTTGACTATACCTTTATGTAAGGTGTTATTGTGAGGTGATGTCCACGGTTGGAACATGAGTCACATTTGGTATATATTTGTATCCAAACTCACAGCATATGTGTTGTTGTATTTTGCACGACAATTGTTGTAATAAAGTTGTAGTTGTTTTCTGTACCATGTATTTGGCGACTCAGAATGGGTTGGGTGGAATGGACCTATTTTGGGGTTGTCACAATTTGGGTTATCACATTTTTTCCCACTTACAAGGATTCCGTCCTTGGAATCACAATACCGAATCATTCTTAATCGGTTTAGATCTTATTCTTTTTCGTAACATTATCGTTGAATCATTTCAACGTACCATTTCCTTAGATTTTTCTTAAAAATTTAAAATAAATAATTTATTTTCACTCTAGGTTTTAAACTTTAACCTTTAATTTAATCATTTAAGATCTTCTAAATTTTCGGGTTGTCACATTCACCTCTTCTTCTAAGAATTTCGTCCCCGAAATTACAGTCTACTAATCTTTGCTTCTCCTATTCACCGAAAATAGGTTTTCAATTTAACCTTTACAGTTTCCTCCTCTGAAGATTTCTCTTCTATCATTTCATTTAACCATTGCTACCCTTTTTAAGGAGTTAAAAACTTTTCATATTATGCTGAGGGGTCATATAGACCATGAACTCTCAGGTACGTTTAACGGTATTCACCGCAACCAATTTTGTAAACATGTTGTACAAGGTGATCAGTCCAGTATAAATACGAGTACGTTAGGTGATCAGCTTATCGTACCCTACGTCGTAAACAACGTATCAATCTTGTTTAGCGACTATTTGCGCTACTAGATTGGATTATTTTATCCAATCGGGGTTGTTCACCTCGGACTTAGCATAAGATTCCATACCAAAACAATTTGGTTCGAGATACATTCTCAAAGAAATACTTGAATTTTCATAAACGTTTGCCTAGCTGAATCAAATAGCTTAGACGCATATCAATAATTCGAACATCGATCGAAACATTTGTCTAGCCACTATAATTGGCATTGACTCTTCTTTTAACTGTTTTAAAATTTTGAAAAATCATTTTATGATGTCATGATACCACACTGTATTTACAGTCCGTTTGAGGATTCCGTCATTTTGTGACTTTGTCATACTACACCATACCATAGTGGGCTGACGATCCTTAGATCACATCCAACACTAAGTAATTCTGCATTGATAACTCTATCGTTTTTATCATCTCTGCACCAGTTTCCATGATACATTGATGATATATAAAATACATTTTCATATATTTCAAATTATTTTTGTCTAGCCGAAACAATTAGCATAGACTATTCTTTAAACAGTTCAAAAATATTTGAAAATCAGTTTTAGTGCAATCATATCTCAACAGGTAACGTTGTGTCAGTGTCCCGAAGTCTACACATACACTGTAAGACCCCAACTTATTAATGAATAAAATCAAATTTTCTCTAAATATTATTGTGAATAATAAGGGGCTAATTTGATATAATACTTTGGTTATGGGTGAAATGTGCAAATTTTGCAAAATAAGCAAGTGGTTATAAAATATTCATTTTGTCGGGGAGTATTCGTTTGGTCGTTGAATATTCTTGCTGTCGGGGAATATTCGTACGGCGGCGCAGCCTTGTGTGGGCCCCATAACAGAAAGCGATTGGATGAAGAAAATGACAAGTATAAGTTATTTATAAATAACGGCATAGTTGTTACCGTTAATACTGTTGGAATACCCGGTGATTAAAATACAGTAGCACACGGTATTGCACCAATTATTGATTCTTACGTAAGAAGGCACTACTCAATAATTGTTATAGTAGTTATTGTTCAATATTTTATTTTATTGATTCAATAATTGTTGCATTGATATTTTATATTATTGTTGTTTTAATAATTGTTGCTGCACAGTATTTTCCATTATCAGATCAATAATTCATATTATTTGAATAATATTATTAGATAACATTATTGGCAATGTCTAGAAAGTTCTGTCTAAGGAGAGGTTTGGTCATCTAATTGCGCGCCAGTAAGGAGAAATCCTTATTGGAAAGCCCCCTCTTTCCTGGGAACGGCCTGGTTGTCATAAATGTGATTCTGTAATATTATTTGTGAATAATTAATTATTGATTCATATGATAAGGAAATATTTATTTTATGTGGATATAAATGAGGGATATATTTTTGTGGTTAAAAATGAAGGAGTTAATGTTGAGGTGTTTTATCAGTATTTTTATCGGAATGGAGGTATTAAAAATCAAATCAGGATTTTTGAGAAATATTGCGGGTGTTATAATTTTTAATCCGACCGTTGGATCGTGGTAATTTTTGGATATGTTATACATATATAAGTTGAGTATATGTCCACAAATTTTGAACCGTTAAAAATGAACGTATGATTTATTATGAATTTTACGAGATGACTGGTTCAGAAATT
This sequence comes from Panax notoginseng, assembly GCA_016801055.1. Taxonomy (NCBI): domain Eukaryota; kingdom Viridiplantae; phylum Streptophyta; class Magnoliopsida; order Apiales; family Araliaceae; genus Panax; species Panax notoginseng. The sequence continues at coordinate 34,539,369 of CM029017.1, forward strand.
GTTGAATTTTCGGAGTTTATTATTTTGATGGAAAATTCTAGAATTGGTGGGCCCCACTTGTGGTTGGTGAAGAAATGTGCTGAATTATATTTCAAATGTGGTGGGTGGGAATAGTAGCAGGTAAAGCCATCAGGTTGCAGGTTAAACCTACTAAAATTTTCCTATAAATAGAGGGCTAAGTTAGAATTGAAAATCACACCAGAAACAAGTTTTCTCTCTTTCTCTCTCTAGATTATTGAGTGTATTTTGTGAGTATTTAGATACTTTGAGAGTTTCTATTCATCAGAGCAAGTTTCTTTCAGCCTTATACCGGTATTCCGACCAGAAGTACTGATATCTTGAGGTAAGGGGTATTATTTATTTCACATTCTGAAGAGATATTATTTTTCGTATTCGTATGAATATTATTTCTGTTCAATATTCATAAGAAATGTTATTTCGTTCAATATTCGCGAGAAATATTATATTCGTTTAATATTCGTAATGAATATTATTTTCGTTTAATATTCGTAAGGGATATTATTTTCTTCAATATCATTATGCTAAAATATTGATATGAGTTTTTATCAAATTTGGAACTTTTTGTGTCGGGGTTACTATTCACGTATACGGTACTATTCACGTATACGGCACTATTCACGAATACGACACTATTCACCGAAAAATAAAATTTTTCCTTTTTGTCCAAGATGTCTATTATGGTTACTATCTTTGATTGTATCCATGTTTTGATCTTTATTTTTTAATTCTGCTTCACAATTGATTATTATGAAGTATTATTGATCTTGGATAAACTGTTATACGAATCCCTACTATTTGTCCTTCTGTCTCATTGGATTCGTTCTCTTTAAGATATTTTTCATCATCCTCAGTCCTAAATGATGATATTAATGAATATCTTTGGCCTGTAGTGCAAAGATGTATGATTACTTGATGAATATCTTTGGCCTGTAGTGCAAAGATGAACAGGTGTTGAGATGAACATGACTGACAGGTGATACAAATGAATATCTTTGGCCTGTAGTGCAAAGATGAATATTTGGATAAAGATGATTATTAATTGATGTTACAGGGATAAAATATTGATGATGGACTTTTAAATCTTAGAAGATAGTAGAATTCTTTCTCTACTTGACTCTTCTAATGGTTTGCTGTTTCCGCTGCAGTTGTTGATCTAAAACTTGTTGTCGATTATATTCTATCAGATTTTTCCCTGTTGAAGACTAACGATAATTTGTTCGTATATTATCTTAGTCATAATATTCTTTACTGGGCTAGTTGAGCTCACCCTTTTCCTTTTTGTTCCATTTTTCTTCTCAGGAGGTGAGAACATAGCAGGATCTAGTCGGGGTATGGAGTGATGGTTCTAGAAAGATGTTTTAGCAGTCCTCACTATTTCTGTAAAATAGTGTTTGAATAATTATAATGAGGATTTATTTGAGTGTGGATATTTTCTAGAAGACAATATTTGTATTTAAACTCACAGTATGTGTTGTCGTATTTTGCACGACATTTGTATTATTGAAGTTGTAGTTTGCTTTCTGTACCATGTATTTGGCGACTCAGAATGGGTGTTGTATACCTATTTTGGGGGCGTCACATACACATTTGTCACCATGCGTTGAGAATAAAAATTCATTTTTAAAAGGCACATAGTGCGAATTTAGCTTGATGTCAAAAATTTTGAAGTCTAGCATAGCTAGAAGATTTGGAATACCTATGCTTCCACCATCAACTCCACTTTCTATCATGATCCATTGCTTAATAAGTTTATCTATTCCTATCATCCTCAATACTCCATTCACACTTAGTTATACCCTAGTTCATCAAACTTACCACACTTTGAAAATCTAGGAACTTGTCATAATCATATGAGTTTAGAATTTTATCCTTGTCAGACCATAGTCGTCCATTAGCTGAGAGGTTTAAAACATACCATATGATTATGAGTCACAAACTTACCATATGCATTAGTTTTAAGAACCGCAACTAACCTTATATTCTCTACCTATCTGTTATACACATGAGAAAAGAATCACCTTGTCAACATACATATAGAAAATAGCGCGACACAAATATTAATCGTCACTAAAACTTTTGCTTTTGTGACGACCTTTAATTTTGTTACTATTAATCATTTATATCATCGCTAATTTACACATTTGATGACGATTAACAAAATTTCGTCACAAGTTATTTTGGAGGTAGAATTTCGTACCAAAATTTTGGAGGGAAACCTTTTAATGATATTTTGTAATAATTGATGACAGTATTTATTGTCACAGAATATTTGTTTCGATGACAACATAATAGATTGTCATTAATTATTTGTAAAATTTAGTGACAATGTGATTTCGTCACTAAGTTCACATTTAGTGACGCCAAATACAAATTCATCACAATTTTATTTGGAGGCAAAAATTTTCTGAAAAATTTTGGAGGGAAATTTTTTAAAGACAGAAAAATAATAATTTATGACAATTTGTATTGTCATAAATACCAATTTTATATGACGAGATAATAGTTCGTCACTAATTAGATGAGTGGATAAGTGGCAAAAATGGTTTGTCATAAATTCTTATATTTAGTGACAAAGTACGTAATATCGTAACAATCTTATTTAGAGACAAAAATTTCCTAAAAAATTTTGGAGGAAAATTTTTTAAATACGGAAAAATAATAATTTATGACAATTTGTATTGTCATAAATACCAATTTTATATGACGAGATAATAGTCCGTCACTAATTAGATGAGTGTATAAGTGACAAAAATGGTTCGTCATAAATTCTTATATCTAGTGACAAAGTACATAATAGCGTCATAATTTTATTTGGAGGCAAAAAAATTTAAGAAATTTTGGAGGCAAATTTTGTAAAGACAAAAAATTAATAAATTATGACAATTTTTATTGTCACAAATAAATATTTTATATGACGAGATAATAGTGCGTCACTAATTAGATGAGTGGATAAGTGACAACACTCACTATAAAAAAATGATCATTTGGCAACGATTTTTCGGGCAACGACTTATAAAGTCGTTGCCAAAAATGCATGTTTAGAGATATCTCACACAAGAACGTGAGATGTTTCTTACCTTTTGTGCCCTGCAAAAATAAATTTATGACAATGTATATCAAAATATTTAAATAATAAAAAAAATATGACTTTTAATTTCTTTGTGAGATGGGAAGTTTAGCCACTTTGCACCTTTGGTGGTATCACTCATCAAGGGTGTAACACTCATTGTAATAGCGATCCCAATATATCGTCTTGAGAGCTTTCGTTTAGAATGTTGAAGCTAAAAAAGGAATGAAACTTTTTACTGACGATCGGTCCGCTCTTTATATTTAACCTTGGTAAAAAGGAGATATGTTGTTTTCTAAATAAGGGAAGTCACTCGCATATGTATCAATCTTGTGGTACATGTCTTGCTCTTTTAGCTGCTTCCACAGAAACACGACAGACAACCAAACTTTTAATTTCACAGCAATAATAATGCAAATTGAAAAATATTTCTTGTTTTCTAAACAAAAATTAAAATATTTACAAGATACCTAAAACCCATAAAAGAGGCGAATCGTATATCTTACAGACCATATATCCCAACATTTTCTAACAACCTTTCTAGACAAAATCCTCTTACAACCAAACCACAAAAGTTTTTATTCTTCCAAGATACTCTTCCGTCTCCAAAAGCTAATTGCCTTTCAAAACTCAATTTCATAATAATAATGAGAACTAAAATATGTACAATTCGTTACTCTGCCACTGAATTGTTATCCACTAAAAGGAACTTCGGAATGTTGGAGCTCTAGAGCCCATCCGTTTTGTAAAACCAAAATTTCCAATAACCCAGATCAGCTTCGATGAACAGGTTAACATACTCAGATCAAGTATGACGGAGACCAAGTATTTCATTAAATATTGACATACCATAAAGATTGACCCCAGCCACAGACCGTAACCCAAATCAAACTTGAGAGCAGCAGCAGCAGAAGACAGCTGCAGAAGCAGCAGACCAACAACAGAGCAACCTTGTTTTGTTGGTGATTTCACAACCTAGTCTAGCGATTTCAACTTGGTTTAAAATAATTGACCAGCTTCACAGATTTGCAAACAGAAAGGTCAGTTGACTTAATTTTTATTTGAAAAGCATTTAGTAAATGTAACATAAGTTTAGTGCCTAATCCAATGTTTAAAATTTCAAGTACCATTTCGAGTCCATGCAATACAACACAAAAAACAATGGCATAGTCGATTAATATAACAATTTAATGACAAGTTTACCCAAAGCACAAAATAAACTTGCTCACAGCCAATTTCATATAAAAATATTTATGTATACTTATAAAAATTTGCTTGCAATCTAAGCTCCAATGCTTACAGAATTCTATAGATTGTCATGGGTTTTTCTTATGAAAGAATTCACCTTGGTAGCAAAGTCAAGTAGACGAACACTTTATACACAAGAAGCACTACTTCAACAAAAGCGGAGAAAATTGGCTTAAAATTTTGAATTATGGTGCCACCATTATTAATTCTAACCCATATTCACACATACCATTAATAACCAAAATATAATATTAATCAATTGAAATCGACAGGAAAAGAATTTGCAGGCCAAAGTGATCTTGGATCAGTTACTTAGCATACTTTCAAGTAAATGAAAAGGAAAAAGCACAAAAACAAAAACAAAAACAGAAAAAGAAAACAGGCTGCAAATTAAAGGAGCTCTTACTGGCATAATGATCTTCTCTGGTATAGATGACCACAACTTTCGGACTCTACAAGGAATATATAGACCACCTAATCCTAATTAAAATAAGGGCACTTTATTCTCTTCTAAGTTGGGCTCCTCTGAGATTTATCAATCTGTCTAGAGTCTAGATAGCTCAAATGGCCAGGTTGAGTGACTTTTTCACTTGCTCAGCATTAGTTTTTGCTAGACACTGAAAAGCTTCACCTAGCTTTTTAAGTTTTTTTATAGAAAAAATCGAACTTGCTATAAATGTTCACAAGTAGAATTGACATCTTTAAGAGTACTGCAATGCCTTCAATATTGTACTTAAGCTACCAAACACAGTCAAAATCTCCCTGACAAAAGTACCTATTTCAAAGCCCGACACCTCTACAGCCACAAAAGACTCCCAAAATATACTACCACAAAATGTTTTATGCCTCATTGTGACTGGTGGTCCTCTGCAATTGGTGATATTCATGGGTGTCTTTGTTTGATTTACATAGATATCAGAGGGGTGTTCTCCATCAAGATTCAAGGGTGTTAGGTTTTTTATCACTTGTTTTGTTTGGGTCAATTTCATTTGTTGGACTTCTTGTCTGCCTTTGCACTGAATCCTTTCTTTTTTCCCAAGTAAATCTTATTTTTTTTATTGACAAAAGAGTATAAAATGATAAAAATGACCAATGGTTCTTCAGTTCAAGAAGTATGAAGTATAAACTAGATTCACATATGTGATAAAAATTACTCTGCGCAAGTAAGATCAAACTATGACCGGGAACTTTGGAGGCATTCCGCTCATCCATCACTCTCCTCACCCTTTCAGAATCTGCATACCTAACAACACCAACAAATATGTTGGACAAAAGCACATAGTCACCAGCAGATTCCCTTTCTATCTTCAATAACTTGCCTAAAACTCGTTCTCCCATCTCAGCGTTACCATGAAAGCTACAAGCACCCAGCAGAGTTCTCCAAATAACATCACCTGAAGGGAAGAGAAAGAGGCTGAATTGGATCGGAAGAAGTTCCGATGCGGATCTAGTTGACGAATCGCTTCTCAAAGCCGACGAGTCCTCAACTGTACAAATTAGCAATTATTTAGTGTGCGGCTTTGTAGATCATATGTACACTAAAATTGTGTTTAAATATTTGGGGATTTGAGTTTAGGGCATGGATTAGAGATAGAAATTGGCGATAGTTATCACTGGTATTAGAGATATTCAAGCGGATTAGAGATAGAAATTGGGGACGTTTATCAGATATTCAAGCGGTTGACAAAAATAGGGAGGGAAATATAATATATATTGGAGCCAAAATTATAGCGGGTAATAGTGTCTCTTACATTATGTTTATGAGTTTTAAAATAAACAGTAAAAAAAATAGACAAAAAATTTAAGTTTTCTTTTCAATTTTTATGTTTTTGAGTTTTTTGATTATCAATTTTATTTTGATTAAATTTGTATTACATATTTCTATTTATGTTTCAATGGTTATAATTAATAGAATGGTAAATTTATAAAAAGGATAATTTTCTTTTCTTTTCATTGGAACTTAAAAACGTAAAAAAAGAAATTTTTAAAATTTTCTATTCTTTTCTATTAAAAACTCGGAAACAACATAAAGGAAAATTTCAAGTTTTCTATTATTTTCTTTTATGTTCTAATTTAAGTTTTCTATTCTTTTCGTTTTTATCTAAAACTCAGAAACAGTGTGTTAGAGTAATATATAATTGAAGGAAAATTTAACATTTTTCAACATGTTTGTCTTTTAGAATATTAGAGACGAAAATTATTATTTTTTTCTCGTTATATACATGATATTTATAAAAAATACATAACAACGTTTTTAATGTATTAGATATAAATTATTATTTTTAGATAGTTAGTACTCTCACCGTCTCATAATAAACGTACAAATTTGACTTTCATAATCAAATTGACCATTTTTTAAATTAACAAATCTTAAAAAAATCAAAATATACATTAAGTGAATACTACAAGTGTCATGTTTTGAAATTTGAAAATTCTATATAAATATTTTTAATAAATAACTCTAAAAATTGATAATTTGACCATGAAAGTCAAATTAGGACATTTATTATGGGACGAAAGAAGTATTATTTAAATGATTTGTATTGGTTACAGACCTGGCAAACGGGCCCAAAGCCCGCGGGCTGGCCCGGCCCGCCAACCAAAGCCCGGGCTTTGGGCCGCATTTTTTTAGCCCACGATAACCCGGGTGTGACGCCCCCAAAATAGGTCCATTCCACCTAACCCATTCTGAGTCGCCAAATACATGGTATAGAAACAACTACAACTTTATTAATACATTTGTCGTGCAAAAATACGACAACACATATACTGTGAGTTTAAATACAAATATTGTCATCTAGACAGTATTCACACTCAATTAAGTACTCATTATACTTATTGATACACTATTTTACAAAATAGTGAGGACTACTAAAATAACCGTCTTGAACCATCATTCCACACCCCGACTAGTACTCGCTACATTCTCGTCTCCTGAGAAGAAAATGGAACAACAAGGAAAAGGATGAGCTCAACTAGCCCAGTAAAGAATATTATGACTAAGATAATATACAACAAATTATCGTTAGTCTTCAACAGGGAAAAATCTAATAGAATACAATAGACAACAAGTTTTAAATCAATATTCGCAGCGGAAAATAATAATTCATAGAAGAGTTACGTAGAGAATGAAATCTACGATTATCTATGAATTAAAAAGTCCATCATCAACATTTTATCCCTGTAACATCAATCAATAAATATCTTGAATCAAATAGTCATCTTTGCACTACATGCCAAAGATATTCATCAGTTGGTCATGTTCACCTCAACACATGTTCATCTTTGCACTACGGGCCAAAGATATTCATCAGAAATCATTAATCTTTGCACTACAGGCCAAAAATATTCAGTTATATCATCATTTAAGACTGAGGATGATGAAAAATATTTTAAAAGAAACGAATCCAGTGAAACAAAATAATAAATATTAAGGATTCGTATTTCAACTATTCCATATCCAAAAATACCTCATAATGAATCATAGTGGAGTAAAATTCAAGGATGATCAAAACATGGATACAATCAAAGCTAGTATCCAGAATAGATATTTTGGACGAAAAGAAGAAAATTTTATTTTTCGGTGAATAGTAACTCGTGAATAGTAACTCATGAATACTAACTCATGAATAGTAACCCCGACATGAAAAGTTTCAAATTTGATAAAAAGTTCAGATCAATACTTCGGCATAATGATATTGAAGAAAATAATATCATTTAAGAAGAAATAACATCCCTTACTTCGGAAAGACGGTACTTCTGACTGGAATACTAGATATAGTGCTGAAGGAAACTTGCACCGTATAGCAACACTCAAAGTATCAAATACTCACAAGAATACGCTCGATATAGAGAGAGAAATAGAGAGAAACTTGTGTTTCTGGTGTGATTTTCAATTCTAACCTAAGCACCCTATTTATAGGAAAATGCTTAGAACACCAAAGCAGAAAATTGAATATAATAATAATATATTTATATAATTGTCAAGCCCACCTCTTGAATCTGAATTTCAGCAATTCACACATGCTAACCTTCTAGAAAAAGTAAGAAAAAACATTTTTCTTAAATAAAATAATTAAAACTTCCAAAAATCAATAATTTCGGAACTTCAATAATTCATAATACATAGCCCTTTCATCAGAAAATTCGAATCTCGCGAGTTTTTATAGGAAATTCAATTCTCTACAACTTTGCAGAAGAAAGTTTTTCCAAATTCCAAACAGAAATTGACCGAAATCCACAAACGGGCGATTTTACAGTCTATAATAAATTTTCGGTCAAGAATTGTGTCCACCAACACACAAAACATGTGTTAAACATTTAATCCAACAAAAATACTTTTCCTCCTCATTTATTCATATATCTCACATTCATTGTAAAAATATCACCATTAATATATTATTAAAATAATATATTTAAATGAATTATTTTATCAGAAAAAGATAAAATATTAATTTTCAACAATTGTCACATTAAAATTTTCTCCATCTATATCCACATAAAATTAATATTTTTCTCATCATATAAATCAATAATTAATTATACACAAATAATATTACAGAATCACAGTACTGGCAGCCAGGCCGTTCCCAGGAAAGAGGGGGCTTTCCAATAAGGATCTCTCCTTACTGGCGCGTAATTAGATGACCAAACCTCTCCTTAGACAGAACTTTCTAGATATTGCCAATAATGTTATCTAATAATATTATTCAGATAATATAAATTATTGTTCCGATAATAAAAAATACTGTGTAGTGACAATTATTAAAACAACAGTAATATAAAATATCAACGCAGCAATTATTGAATCAATAAAATACAATATTGAACAGTAATTACTGTAATAATTATTGAGTAGTGCCTTCTTACGTAAGAATCAATAATTGGTGCAATATCGTGTGCTACTGTGCAACAACGCGTATTACTGTGCTTTAACCACCGGGTATTCCAACAGTATTAACGGTAACAACTACGCCGTTATTTATAAATAACTTATTTTTGTCGTTTTCTTCATCCAATCGCTTTCCGTTATGGGGCCCACAAAAGACTGCGCCGTCGTACGAATATTCTCCGACAGTAAGAATATTCCACGACCAAGCGAATATTCCTCGACAACAATGAATATTTTATAATCACTTGCTTATTTAAAATATTTGCGCATTTCACCCATTACTAACCACATTAATCAAATCAACCCTTACTATTTCAAAATAATAAATATAGGAATTTAAATTTCATTTATTAATAATTTGGGGTCTTACAACCTCCCCTCCTTATAAAATTTCGTCCTCGAAATTGACATACGTACCTGGTGTTTCGAAAAGATGAGGATACCTTGCTTTCATTTTCGTTTCCAACACCAAGGTCATTTCCTCAATAGCATGGTTTCTCCACAAAACTTTGACTTGTGGTATGACCTTCGTGCGTAGGACATGCTCTTTCCTATCCAAGATCTTAACAGGTACCTCCTCGTACGTTAAATCTTCAGCTATCTCGTCTGGTTCTAACTCAATAATGTGGTTCGGGTCATCCACATATTTACGTAACATCGATACGTGAATAACGTTATGAACACGCGACGTACTTAGCGTTAAGGCGAGTCTATAGGCTACAGTTCTTACTCGATCGAGGATTTCAAATAAATCGAAGGCTTGAGCTTTCTTCTCTTCATCGACTCTTACTTCTAGAATAACACATTCTTGCACCTTCTTCTTTCTATTCATTAGCTCCAGGTCTGTAGCTTGAGCAACTTTAACTTTATCGATTAAAGTTGGTTCTACGCGTATACTTGACATCATCGCACTCGTTCCTGCACATGATCTTCTACTCAACGCGTCAGCTACCACGTTTACTTTTCCAGGGTGGTATTGAATAGTGTGGTCGTAATCTTTCAACAGCTCGAGCCAACGTCGTTGCCGCATGTTGAGTTCTTGGAAGCTCTTCTCGCATTCCTCGGTCCATTCGAAGTTTGTATCTTTTCAAGTCAGCTGAGTTAATGGAGTAGCGATTCGAGAAAATCATTTTACAAATCTCCGATAATAACCAGCTAAGCCTAGAAAGCTATGTATTTCGATTACTGACTTAGGTTGCTCTCAACTGTGACTCATATCCCAATCTTGGATAGCACGTCACAATGACACCTATCAGTTTACTACCGCACGAATATGGCGTCCCCTACGGAGAGTCTGAATTCAGTGCATTCCACAAAGGAAGTCACCAGATAAAGGCTCGGTTATCAACTTCTATAGTTAGGTTTTTAACTCCTGAAGTTCAATAGGAGCCATTCGATATGAGATTTTAGAAATGGGTTTTGTACCGGGTTCAAAGTCGATACAAAATTCAATATCACGCTCTGAGAGTAAGCCAAGAAATTCTTCAGGAAATACGTCAAAAATTTTACTAACAACAGAAATATCATTCAAATCTGACGTATTTTTGTTCAAATTCATGACATCGTTAAGAAAGCTTGACATCCGTTTTTCAATAAACGAATGACTTTACGGTTTGATATGAAAGAGTTTGACTTCAATGGTTTGGTTGCTTGAATTTGAATAACAGGTTGCTTAGGAATATGAAAACTAACAACCTTACGAAAGCAATCAATTTTAGCATGATGAGTAGTTAACCAATTGATCCCTAAAATCACATCAAAAGCAAGTATCTTTAAAGAAATAAGGTCAACAGGTAATGTGATGGTGCCAACTTGGATCAAACAAGATTTATAAACAGTGGATGTGATGAAAGTTTCCCCTAACGGAGTTTCAACAGATAAGTCAAAGTCTAATTTCTCCGGAGTCAAGTTTAAACGTTGAGCACAAGCAGGAGAAATAAATGAATGGGTAGAACCGGTATCTAATAAGATATAGACTTCGCAAAAATTTATAATTAACTAACCCGTGCTAACTTCGTTCGGGTTCCTCGCATTCTGACCAGTCACGAAAAATGCTCTTCTAGGAACCGTTGACTTTGACTTTTCTGGGACAGCCTTTTGAGTCACCATCCCCGCTGGACTTGGTTTCGCTACAGGACAAAATCGAGCTATGTGACCGTCTTTTCCACAACTAAAACATACCTTGGAAGGCTTTGAACAGTTTGACCTTATATGTCCCTCATCTCCGCAACTGTAGCATCTAACTGGCGGTCGTTCTCCCCCCTAGAATTTGTTGTTGGTGCTGGTGATGTTGCCGATGTCTTCCCGTTATCGTTAAATCTTCTCTTATTAGATCGAGCATCTCTTTCCACAATATCAACGCGTCGTGCGGCTTTTACCCATGTATCACTCATTCTCACTCGTTCCGTTATTGCTTCTTTTAGCACAGATTCTAGCTTTATCATCTTATACTCTGCCAAAGAGTGCTTCTGTTCAAGCATCACATATCGGGTAACACAAGCTTGAATTGTTGCATCCTTTTGCTCCACGACCGCCTGTCGTTCTTCAGCCTGCTCTTCTAACTCATGAATACGATTTTTTTAATTCTACATTTTGATCATATAATACCTCTAATAAACTCTCCTCAGGTACCTCTTCTTCCTCTTCTTCCTTACTCTCGGCTGTTACCTCTGCGACTATCTCGGGTGCAACTATCAATTCTTCACTCACCACGTGGATATCTCTAATTCCTTCTTCGCCTGACATCACATTATCTTGGTTGGTGATTAGAGGTGTTTCCACGATCTCATTTACTCCACTGTTAACATTCTCAGTCGACATTCTCAAATACTGCCATAAACAAGGGTTAATTTAACAAATTAACAAATCACATAATAACCCTATATTATGACCGACCAACAGATAAGCTTAGGTAGGACATACTAGCGAAGGATTTACTCGTCTCTCCCCTCCTAGTTCTATTCCCCGATCTCCTCCAGAGATCATATCCCTAAGCTCTTATACCAACTGTGACGCCCCCAAAATAGGTCCATTCCACCCAACCCATTCTGAGTCGCCAAATACATGGTACAGAAATAACTACAACTTTATTAATACATTTGTCGTGCAAAATACGACAACACATATACTGTGAGTTTAAATACAAATATTGTCATCTAGACAATATTCATACTCAATTAAGTACTCATTATACTTATTGATACACTATTTTACAAAATAGTGAGGACTACTAAAATAACTGTCTTGAACCATCATTCCACACCCCGACTAGTACTCGCTACATTCTCGCCTCCTGAGAAGAAAATGGAACAACAAGGAAAAGGATGAGCTCAACTAGCCCAGTAAAGAATATTATGACTAAGATAATATACAACAAATTATCGTTAGTCTTCAACAGAGAAAAATCTAATAGAATACAATAGACAACAAGTTTTAAATCAATATTCGCAGCGGAAAATAATAATTCATAGAAGAGTTACGTAGAGAATGAAATCTACGATTATCTATGAATTAAAAAGTCCATCATCAACATTTTATCCCTGTAACATCAATCAATAAATATCTTGAATCAAATAGTCATCTTTGCACTACATGCCAAAGATATTCATCAGTTGGTCATGTTCACCTCAACACCTGTTCATCTTTGCACTACGGGCCAAAGATATTCATCAGAAATCATTAATCTTTGCACTACAGGCCAAAAATATTCAGTTATATCATCATTTAAGACTGAGGATGATGAAAAATATTTTAAAGGAAACGAATCCAGTGAAACAAAATAATAAATATTAAGGATTCGTATTTCAACTATTTCATATCCAAAAATACCTCATAATGAATCATAGTGGAGTAAAATTCAAGGATGATCAAAACATGGATACAATCAAAGCTAATATCCAGAATAGATATTTTGGACGAAAAGAAGAAAATTTTATTTTTCGGTGAATAGTAACTCGTGAATAGTAACTCATGAATAGTAACCCCGACATGAAAAGTTTCAAATTTGATAAAAAGTTCAGATCAATACTTTGGCATAATGATATTGAAGAAAATAATATCATTTAAGAAGAAATAACATCCCTTACTTCGGAAAGACGGTACTTCTGACTGGAATACTAGATATAGTGCTGAAGGAAACTTGCACCGTATAGCAACACTCAAAGTATCAAATACTCACAAGAATACGCTCGATATAGAGAGAGAAATAGAGAGAAACTTGTGTTTCTGGTGTGATTTTCAATTCTAACCTAAGCACCCTATTTATAGGAAAATGCTTAGAACACCAAAGCAGAAAATTGAATATAATAATAATATATTTATATAATTGTCAAGCCCACCTCTTGAATCTGAATTTCAGCAATTCATACATGCTAACCTTCAAGAAAAAGTAAGCAAAAACATTTTTCTTAAATAAAATAATTAAAACTTCCAAAAATCAATAATTTCGGAACTTCGGAACTTCAATAATTCATAATACATAGCCCTTTCATCAGAAAATTCGAATCTCGCGAGTTTTTATAGGAAATTCAATTCTCTACAACTTTGCAGAAGAATGTTTTTCCAAATTCCAAACAAAAATTGACCGAAATCCATAAACGGGCGATTTTTCAGTCTATAATAAATTTTCGGTCAAGAATTGTGTCCACCAACACACAAAACATGTGTTAAACATTTAATCCAACAAAAATACTTTTCCTCCTCATTTATTCATATATCCCACATTCATTGTAAAAATATCACCATTAATATATTATTAAAATAATATATTTAAATGAATTATTTTATCAGAAAAAGATAAAATATTAATTTTCAACAATTGTCACATTAAAATTTTCTCCATCTATATCCACATAAAATTAATATTTTTCTCATCATATAAATCAATAATTAATTATACACAAATAATATTACAGAATCACAGTACTGGCAGCCAGGCCGTTCCCAGGAAAGAGGGGGCTTTCCAATAAGGATCTCTCCTTACTGGCGCGCAATTAGATGACCAAACCTCTCCTTAGACAGAACTTTCTAGACATTACCAATAATGTTATCTAATAATATTATTCAGATAATATAAATTATTGTTCCGATAATAGAAAATACTGTGTAGTGACAATTATTAAAACAACAGTAATATAAAATATCAACGCAGCAATTATTGAATCAATAAAATACAATATTGAACAGTAATTACTGTAACAATTATTGAGTAGTGCCTTCTTACGTAAGAATCAATAATTGGTGCAATATCGTGTGCTACTGTGCAACAACGCGTATTACTGTGCTTTAACCACCGGGTATTCCAACAGTATTAACGGTAACAACTACGCCGTTATTTATAAACAACTTATTTTTGTCGTTTTCTTCATCCAATCGCTTTCTGTTATGGGGCCCACAAAAGACTGCGCCGTCGTACGAATATTCTCCGACAGTAAGAATATTCCACGACCAAGCGAATATTCCCCGACAACAATGAATATTTTATAACCACTTGCTTATTTAAAATATTTGCGCATTTCACCCATTACTAACCACATTAATCAAATCAACCCTTACTATTTCAAAATAATAAATAGAGGAATTTAAATTTCATTTATTAATAATTTGGGGTCTTACACCGGGCCTTTTTAGCCAGCTCGCTGAAGGCCCGGGCCGTTTGGGCTAAGGCCAAAAAAAGCCCAAAAATAGGCATAAAACGACTTCGGCCCGCGGGCCAGCCCGGTCGGCCTGCCAAAACCCGGGCTTTGGGCTTACATTTTCTGGCCCGCCAAAACCCGGACCGTTTTGGCCCGGCCCGTTTGCCACCTCTAATTGGTTAGTATTAGAACTGCTTGTATGGAATCTGGAGGTGGTAACGGTGATAGTGAACTACGTCGCACTATGTTGGACGTTCGATCTAAATCAATTGGATAGCAGATTTTGAAACTTTTTTGGTAAGTGCTCGATAAAAGTTGCTCTATAATTGCATTTTGTATTTATGTTTGATATGTTACAACCTATTTTCAATGTTATACCAGAAACAGTTTCAATGTTATAACATAAAAATTATTATTTATAATAAATTTGAATTTTAGGATCACATAAATTAACAAAAACATACTCAATGAAACTTTTTTTTGGAACGACGGAGTAACATTTTAGTATTCTCCACAATTCATATTTTATTATCTATCATTATTTATTTATTAATCATATAGATGTATCTACTTGTTCTAATTAGATATATGAAATAATTATCAAACACATATCATGTAAGAGTTTTTATTTTGAATTTCTACACTAATACTTATAGTTTTCATTTTTCTTGTAATGCATAGTGTGTGTGTGTGTGTGTGTGTGTGTGTGTGTGGATATATATATATATATATAATCATTTGCTAATTACAAAGGTGTATTTCCTTGTTTTAGCTCAAATATATGAAATAACAAATTTTAATAAAAAAATATCATTAATTATTGATTTTATTTTCTACGTTCACACTCATAATTTCATTTATTAATATTTTACAACATTATACAATTATTCATAAACTCTATAAATAGTTCTGATTCCTTTAAAAAAGAGAGTTCCAATTACAAAATTTGCAAATATTAAAATGAGAATGTGTATACCCCTAAAAATAATAAATTATATTAGTCTAATAGATTGGTACAATAAAAACTATGACTACAAATTTTAGTATATCGTATCATTTTATACAATTATCACTATCAAGAAAAATGAGAATGTTCTAGCGAGAGAATAATGAAAAGAAAAAAAATCAATGATAATATATTTATTAGCGAAAGAAATATTTTTCAGAAATTATTTTTTGCTTTTGTAAAATTGAGGCGATGGAAAATAGTTGCCACTGCCATTTTTACAGTGAAATTTTACAAAGAAAAATATTATCTACGAAGGAATTATTACTCGTTATGTAATATTATTGAGTTTTTTTTTGCAAGAGGTAATTATTTCACTATTTTGCAAAAAATGAATTTCTTAGAATTAATTGTGAAAAATATTTCCTATAGAAATACTAAAATATTATTCATCCTTTCAATAAAAAGAGTTTTATTGAGTTTTTTTTGGTTAGTTTATGACATCCTAAATATTAAATTATAAATGCAAATTTATATGTTTATTTGAATAAAAATTTTATTTTTCTTTTTAAGTGTTTAAAACTATCAACTACATTATTAATCAATTATCTCATAAAAAATGTAAAATCCAATACATATGTGAATAGGCTGAATAGATCTGAGCTACGTGTTTTGCCCAAATAACCCATAGCTTCTCTGCAACTTTCGATCGTTTGGTTCTCCTCTCGATTTTCCATCGCCACTTTCTCTTCTTCGCTTACTTTAATGCAGCTTTGATTCGTCTCCATCTCCACCGCAGCTTCGATATGAACGAAGGAGCACCACCCCCGCCATCACACTGCGACCTATCCCCATATATAGACAACCTATGCGGCAACAAAGGAGCACCACCACCACCATCTCCATCTATCTTTTCCTACCTCCTTTCTTGGGTGAGTCCCTTCAAGTCCTATTTTTTTTTTAATTTTATGGAATTTCGAATTGATTTGGGTATTTTTGAAACTCTTAACTATTTTAGGGATCTAATGTGTGAAAATTGGGGATTGAAATTGTGTTTTGGAAAATTAATTCATCGAGATGTAAATTATATAATATTTTGGAACATCTAATTGATTTGGAAGGTGAGTTTAGTTTTAAATTGAATTGGGTATATATTTTGGCTTGGTATAGTTATGGAAGAATATTGGATAGTAGTGAAACAATGTGCAACTCTGATTTTTTTATAGCTTATCCGCTCTTTCCATTTGAGTTTAGGTTAGGTGTATTGTTTCTAAATATAAGGTTATCATCACTACAGGACTATTCGGTCAAGTTACTACTCTTGAACAAGTCTCTTCTACAATCTCTGCATCTACTCCAGTTTCTTCAATATTGACTGATAGCAGAAGTGAATCCCCAGCCAAGGAAAGAGCACTACATACTGGAGACACCAACAGACTTCCGAAGAAAGCGAATCATGGTGGAGCCCATATTTCACCAATCTGTCACCTGGGTCCACTTCATCTGTTCGTCGATCGTCACGCCTTAAGGTATGGCTGTTATGACCAAACTGTTGATTATTTAAAGTAAGTAGACATTTAACTAGGAACTACTTATAATAGTAATAAGGACTTTTATCCTAGGGATGGAAGGAGTAATAACAATTATAACAGTAACCAATTTATGCTGCAACATATTTTCTATTTTTCTCATTCATGATAAAATGGTCAAACACAGACTCAAGTTGCAGCATGGGCAAAGTGAAGGGGAGTTATGCCCTATGGCCCCTCAAGGGTCCCCAAAGTGATTTAGGTGTTTTATTATTTATAATTATATACTATATATGAAAAGGTTTTAACACCCAAGTTTTGTCGGTATTTTACTTGATCTTAGCTTGAAGCTTGGAGTTGGTGCAACATATGTACGAGTTATGGTTTTTTGTTTTTTGTTTTCCAAAAGGAAGTATATAAAAATTTAGTTACGGGTGTAGCATATATGGTATAACTCCTTTTTGATTCACAACCTTCTGCAAATTGTGGCTGGGTGTACTTAGCAGGATGGAAAAATATTTGAAGGTGAAAGTCAGAGGGAAAAGAAGCGAGTAACTTCAAGAACTTGTACCTGAGCTACTAAAGAACACCTTGCTTGTGATGAAGACAAAAGGGTTGCTAGTGCAGAGGAGTGCCTTGGGTGGAGATAGCTTATGGGAATTAACATGGTTACATTTGAATACCATTTCTCCATCTTTGCAAATCTGAAGTGTTCCCAGATCAAGATTCTGGACAGTCACGGCCTATTAAAGGTGAAATAGGGGGAAGTCTCGTAACAAATGAATCTGTTTTATGTTCCAAATGAAACAGTGTGCTAGCTGCTAGTATATTATTAGGCGACTTGAACTGGTATTTGAGTGTTTGTTGTTTACCTGGCTTAATTGTGAACACGGTGTGCTATTGCTAGGTGGTAGTTTGTGTGAAGGTACTTAAGTTTATAGTATAGGCTAATCATAAGTTGTGAGGTTAATGCATTGTTGCTGATCAGAGGAAAGATTTAATGTAGTTATGTTTTATGTTGCTTTGGCTTTTAACTTTTGTTAAATTTCTTTGTGTATAAGGTGTGCTATGTTTTTCACCAT
Source organism: Panax notoginseng (assembly GCA_016801055.1). Taxonomy (NCBI): domain Eukaryota; kingdom Viridiplantae; phylum Streptophyta; class Magnoliopsida; order Apiales; family Araliaceae; genus Panax; species Panax notoginseng. Next base: position 34,557,786 of record CM029017.1, read on the forward strand.
GGTCTTTGCAGGTATCATCTTGCTTGTGTGAAGATGAGCATTGACCAAGAAAAGCAACTAGATTACTTTGTTTGTGCTGATTGTTCATCAGAAGATGATACAAAAAAATCTCAGAAGTTCTTGCTTCACCATTGACTAATGGCAAGGTGAGAGCATTAGTTAACTATTTTCATGTTTAAATTTGCATGTATGTTTTTGTTTTTCTCTAATTCAGCATGGTAATCCATGATTTAGGGGATGTTTGATAAAAACTGAATGAATATGAATCTGAATCTGAATGAGCTGAATCTGAATGAAAAATGTTGTTTGATAATTGATATGTCTGAAATATCTGAATACCAGTATTTTACTATTTTACCCCTCTAAACTATGCTGAACAAGTATATAATTTTGTCCGGACGTATTTAAAAAAATTAATTAAACACAATATTCATTGTACAACAAATAAAAATAAATAATTCAAATAAATTATCAAACAATGTATTGAATAATTCAAACAATTAAATAATTCAAATAATTCAATAATTCAAATAAATTATCAAACAATGTATTAATATTAGGACAATATTGTCTTTTCACTAAAGAGTGTGTCGTTGGTATAAAACAGAGAGACAGAGAGGAGAGAGAAACAATCAATAACTCAGCAGCAGAGTAAATTTCAAGTATCGAACAACGTCTCTGGGTAGTTTCTTAGGGATTCTTGGTTTTGGAATTGAGGCTTTTGATTGGGTTCTACCTCTTCATTTATTCGGAGCCTGAAGATGTAAAGGTGATTGCTTGATCGTTTTTTCATGTGCAGAGTATTTCTTGAATCTTGATCTTAATGGGTTTTTAGCTAGATCATTTTTTTCTGAGTTACATCTGGGTTTTTGATCTTTTTTTATTGGTGGGGTTTATAGATTTTGTGTGATCATTGCATGTGAAGATTTTATGACGTTTTGGCTGCTTTTTTTATCTGTGAGATGGAGAGCCAAATGCAGAGCAGGGATGGAGAAGCGACGCTACAGAGGCTATTTGGGTAAAACTCATGATTCAGCCGATTCAGCCCATTTTTTTTAAAAGAATTGGTCAGATGCATTCAGCCCAATTTAGATCTCAAATTTTGTAAACAAACAGTCTGAATGGCTGAATCGCTCAGATTCAGAGCCATTCAGACCGTTTCAGAGCAAAACAAACAAGCCCTTACATCTTGCACAAGATATATAATTACCCCTTTTTTTCTTGGCTAATTTGGGGGTAGATTCATCTTGATAAAAAGTAATATTATAATGTTTATAATATGTATGTTTTATTTAAAAAATAAAAATACTTTTACGTTTTAAAATGCGTATAAAATTCTTTGTCAATTCACCGGAGCAGAAAGATGATGTTTGTCAATTTTGAAGCTGAAATACACAAAGAAAGCGCAAATAAATTACTCTAATTCATGTTTGTAGATATAATTATGTATATATATGCATCTATATTTTTTATGTGTGCATAGAATTGTTATGATACAAATGTTTGTGATTTGGGTGGGGATTCTCTCAAATGTGACTGCTGGAAAGAGTTAGATTCAGCAAGTTAAGTAGATTCAAGCAGTTATGTTATAATGGTCAAATAACTAGGTCATATCTACATTCTGTATGTATCTAAATCTCTTGTCAATAACACCTAGAATACCGGGATTATAAACAATACTTTCCTTTCTGTCTCAATTTATTCTTTCTTTCACTTTCTAGAGAAAATACAATCTGCTTATACTGATTGCAATAAGAATAGACAATATATGTCCTTATAGAAATGTGAAACATTTGAAACAAACAACATACTCTTGTTGGTTCTGGTCAGACAGAACCAACTCGTGGTTCACTCCAATGATGAATAAATTACTTTACTTATGCTCTGTACAATTACATTGCAACAAAGAAAAGTCAGGTTAGGACAGAGGGGTATATAGACAAATGTTTTGAAAACAAGTGAACTTCAAAGCAACCAATCTGGCAAATTAACATATCTACTTGCAGATATCCCACAAAACAACATATGATGTGTTTATCCATGATCACAGCTATTTGAGGCACATTTAGGAGCGAGGCCCATAATATACAAAATATTGAGAATTTAACAAATAATCTAACGTATCTAAAGAAAATGCAAATTTAGTCTTAATTTTTAAGGGTAAGTTTTGCAACTATAGATATTGGGATTTTAATCATTAAAAGCATTAAATCAAACTCCATTGTAATCCATAACTTCGTTAAGCAAGTACAACATATAAGTAAGCAACTATAGCATCTGAATTTCTTTGTTATTAATGCTTTTGAATTGGTGATTACTGCTTCTGCGGCTGCTGTATTGGACTATTATGAGTTCCATTACTGCTCGACATTGAAATTTTCACCTTTAACATATCTTCAATTCCAACGCACTTCTGCACTCTTTTTACCTTAAAATTGATAGAAAATATGAACTTAATCTTTGAATCTATGAAAATTTTTTAACCTCTCTTCCCTCTCTGAATTTCGCTTCTAAATAGTTTCTTTAAGGGTCTCATGTTTTGTAGTTATTTATCAGTATTTCATGTTTTTTGGTTGTAGGAACAATTATGAAGATAAGTACAGGAGATAGAACTGTACAACTCAGGAATTCAGAACAAGTTGGCAATAGCCCAGGGACAGAAAGAGCCGAAAATAATTCCTGATCAGCTTGTCGACGTTCAAAACTTCTGAACTTTCGTTATGGTCATATTAAAAAAGTTGGATATTTTGTTTAGAATGTTATACTTGATAAATTGTTGATGTTAAGTATAATGGATGATACTTTGGATTCTAATTTTTTTATTTTGGTTAAATATGATGGAAAATAGAAATTTTGTTATTCTATTATTGGTGTTTTTTATCATTACAATCATTTTGGTTAAATATTATTGGTGTAATCCTTTTTCTTATTTCTAGATCTATAATTTTATATTTATTTTTTCATTTAGTCATAACAAATAATTTTGTCCCTGTTAATAACTCTTTCTGTGGCGAGACGTATCGTCACCATAAGCATTCAATTAGTGACATTAAAAAATGTCTTAGAAAGTAACTTTTTGGTGATAAATTATTTTGTAATATTATTTAAAATATGAAATGACAACGACATAATTGTCATGTTAAATATATTATTAGGTGACGAATTGTTCTGTTGTCATTTATTTTCTTATTTTTGGTGACGATAAACACAATAACATGACGAAAGAATAATCATAAATATGACAATATTTTCGTCGTTAAAATTAGATTATTTAAATAGAGTAACATATTTTCGTCACTAAAACAATATCATTTAATGACGAAAAAAGATTTTCGTCATTTAATCCACTAAGTTTTGATGACAAAACATAATATAGAGCGACGAAAGTTTCATTCAAATAGTGACGCTATTAACGTCACTAAAAAAAATTAATTATAGTGACAATGATGTAGATCGTCACCATAAGTTAAAACATTTAGTGACGACATCAAATAGTGTCAAATATACTTAATACCACGCTCATACGGTGACGGTCTCTGTGACGATTAACAATCGTCACCATATGTTTTAGTGACGAAAAATGAATTTTGTGACGAATTTTAGCGTCATTTTTTCTGTGATTTCATGTAGTGATAGTAGAATCATATTTATTATATGATTTATATAATTCATGTAAACGTATTAAAATCTTAAGTCTCAATACTTCATATCTTTTCTATCGATGATTCATTTATTTTAGAATCATATCTATACTCATTTCAGAATAAACATTCTTTATCCATTCCACATTTCAAACTATACATAACTGCCAATTACATTTGACAAAACTATCAATCATAGATTTATACCATTTCTAATTCAAGAAAATGTATTTATTTTGCACATCGTTCAATCTTCATCATCCGTCTAACAAGTAATATTGCTTAACATCATTAACTTGCAAAAAGTTTGTGTTTGCAAGATTGAGCTCGACAGCCCATCAAATTTAACAGTCTACCATGTTTCACATAGCACACAATTCCATATGCACTATATTTTCTTTACTATGCATATCTACATGCAACATATATTCTTTACTATGCATATCCTACATGCAACAATAATTCCTTACAAAGCATACATTCATGCATTATATATTTCTAACTCACCACATAATCACATTTAATCCACAAACATAATAGATCTGAAAAACTTGCCTTGATTGGAGATTACCACAAAACTTAACCTAAAGTTTCTCCATAATTCCTACAGAATTATATTTACATGTACACACATATTAGATAATTGAATATATCACAAAACATGCATGTATATTCATCAATAATAATTATTAGTTTCATACAAACTAAGATTATTTATTCTTACTCAAAACGAATATTAGTTTATTTAGAAACTTAATTCGTTTTAACCTTTTTACACCAAATAAAGGCCCATCACATTTTAGTATGTAAATATTTTACACTTTGAAGCTTCAATCATTTATATTCCACTTTAAGAATATCTTATGCATTTACTCATTAATTCGGGACTTAAACAACTAATAAATAGCTTTTATAGTAAAATTCAATTTACTATATTATTCATTTAATATAAATAATTTTTATATTATTATTTTACCCACTCATGAGTCAACTCGGACCATTGTCTCATTATAAACATTTCATCCCGTTAATACACTTACTGCATTTTTCGTTTTGCAAATATTCACATTTTCACTATATATATTTATATATTAAGTATATATAAATCTTGGCTCAAAAACTCCATTTTGATCCCCACAAATCTTCATTGCATCACTTTTATGATTATTTCTGGGCAGCTAAAGTTTCAAGGTTGTAATATCCATGTAATATTACAACTGAAATTAAGTTTCAGGGTCATCACACAACATATCAGAGAGATCTAAGCTCGACAATTCGCTGTCAGACCTGTTCTTCAATTTCTGGGTTTTCCAGAATTGAAGAACCGTCGAGGTTCCTACTTTCCAATCCTTATAACGTACATCTTGGGTCTGTTTTGTGTGATATAAAGGTTCAGACCTGTAGTCTTGGTGTCAAGGAACACAAATAATTCACTAGATCAACTCAACAGCATCACCAACGCGAGATCTGGGCCAGTCAACGTAGGCCAGAAAAATTGTTCTTGAACATTTTTGGGTTTTCCAGAAATGTTCTTGAACAGTTTGGTTAACATCATTAACTTGCAAAAAGTTTGTGTTTGCAAGATTGAGCTCGACAGCCCAGCAAATTTAATAGTCTATCATGTTTCACATAGCACACAATTCCATATGTACTATATTTCCTTTACTATGCATAACTACATGCAACATATATTCTTTACCTATGCATATCCTACATGCAACAATAATTCCTTACAAAGCATACATTCATGCATTATATATTTCTAATTTATCGAGTTACATCATACAACATGTGCTATCACATATCACATATAAATTGAGTTCCATAACCCAATTAACTTGGTCATATTTTGACTTTAACAATTCATAAAGCATGGTTTGTAACTCACCACATAATCACATTTAATCCACAAACATAATAGAACTGAAAAACTTGCCTTGATTGGAGATTACCACAAAACTTAATCTCAAGTTTCTAATTCCTACAGAATTATATTTACATGTACACACATATTAGATAATTGAATATATCACAAAACATGCATGTATATTCATCAATAATAATTATTAGTTTCATACAAACTAATATTATATATTCTTACTCAAAACGAATATTAGTTTATTTAGAAAATTAATTCGTTTTAACCTTTTTACACCAAATAAAGGTCCATCACATTTTAGTATGTAAATATTTTACACTTTGAAGCTTCAATCATTTATATTCCACTTTAGGAATATCTTATGCATTTACTCATTAATTCGGGACTTAAACAACTAATAAAAACCTTTTATAGTAAAATTCAATTTACTATATTATTTCTTTAATATAAATTTTTTTTATATTATTATTTTATCCACTCATGAGTCAACTCGGACCATTGTCTCATTTATAAACATTCTATCCCATTAACACACTTACTACATTTTTCGTTTTGTAAATATTCACATTTTCACTATATATATTTATATATTAAGTATATATAAATCCTGGCTCAAAAACTCCATTTTGATCCCCACAAATCTTCATTGCATCACTTTTATGATTATTACAACTTTTTAATGGTTTCATACTTTTCGTTTCGTTATAAAACCATTTTTCATGTCAATCCCGGCTTACATTCGCTTAAATATGCAAATTCATATTTATATAATATTTTTATTGCATTATTTATGTCCGAAAGGAAGTTTCATGACGTAAAATATCACATACAGTCAAATCTCTTCTCATGGAACTTTATTAGATATAATGTTGTCTTAAATTTAGCCCAAACACACTTTGGAACGACGAATGTCAAAACAGCCCATCAAGACTACATTCGGCGTCGCCCAAATTGTAGTTCTGACATGGCAGTTCGCCTATTTTTAATTCTTAAACCATTAATCGAATTGTGGCAAATTTCTAGTATGTTATAGACCTTATGACATAGTACATTTAAAAATTTTCTAAACGAGAAAACAAGCTACGAGCATTGATCAAAACATTGCTCAAAAACCCCGCCAACCGATTGCACCAGCAGCACTGCGCGGCTGGCACAGCGCTGGCTGCTGCCTTGCATAACGAATGAGCCACTTTGCGATTTTCTCACGCTTTGCTCGCTTATCAGAAAATTCCCAAATTTTAGTATGTTTTTCGTATCATATGAGACTATTTCAAAAAAATATGTAACCCCCATTTCGGGTTCATTAGGCAGCCCAAATAGAGCGCCAAAAGTGTACGTTCATAACAGTTTTTCCCTTTCATTTCGGCTTTACCATCTCTCGCTAAAACAGTCATAACATTTTCGCTTCAAAACATTTTTGAGATATTCTTGAGCTCACGCGAAGCTAACTTCTGGGACTACAACTTTTATTCTTTCACCATTTCCAAATTCAAAACACAGAATTCCAGAAAATTCGTTCAAGGTCACTGCCCCAAGTTAGTTAGACAATTTTGACGCGACTACTTTGAAAGGTCATAACTCTTTGATCCGAAGTCAGAATTAGTCCGTTCTGGAGTCTATGGAAAGCTTATTCAGTGTACTATAACATAACAAAAGCCCAGAATTTTCTGGAAATACTAACTAGTCGAAACAGTGTCCCGAATAGCATGTCCCGCTGCTAACTTACAGTTTGACAAATTCGACACATTTCCTTCCAATCACCATAACTCCCTCATCCGTGGTCGGAATGAGGTCATTCCAAAGCCTATGGCTTCCTAACTCAGTGCACTACAACTACCCAGAAACTCAAAACTTTTCAGGCAACATAGCTATTCCAGAATTTGACACTATAGTCACTGTTCATTCAATTTTCATTTCTAGACATGGTTTACTAAAATCTTCCCCACAGATTCATTTTAACTCCATTTTGGTTCATTCAAGTTAGGAAATCTTTAGAACTTCGAGGGATATAACATACAATCATCAATTTAAGCTTTCAGATATAAATCAAAAGCACAAATGGTCTTCAAGGTCAGTCCCAAAAACTGTCCAACATTGTTCTTTGTAAATCTTTTATTTTGTGAGTTTTGGCTACGCTTGGATGATGTTAAGGCTTCATATACCTTGCCCAAACTCTTTAATCATCTACATATAGTGTAAATATACACCTCATTAACCTCATATTCGCTTAATACTTGATTTTTAATAAAAAACAATCTATACAGGACTTTTATCAAATAAGTGGTGTGTGTTCTTTTAAAGTTCTGATTTCTTTAAGGTTTGGTTTGAGTTCCAGCCTCATTTTTCCACCTTATTACTTCTCACAACCCAACCTATTCTCCTTTGCTCTATTTCAATTAACGACAATCCATTTCACAGTTAAATATACTATTAACCAACTAATGGAGTAATTCTCATATAGCATAATATAAATATTGCAAAGAGGTAATTACCTCTTAGTTTGCTGCAAATTTCCAGTTCAGCGATGTTATAGTGCTCCTTAATGCCGAATTTAGTTTCAATTTTTTTTTCCACAGCTGAAATTCCCTTAAGTTCTTTTCCCTCTTTAGCCGAACCCAACAAATTCTAGAAAATTTTGGGACTTGGTTTGGTCCTGATGAATTATGTATACTCAGCAGCTAAAAAAATGAAATGGAATGGAACGGATGGAGTAAAAGAATAAGGAAAGCTAATATTGCCTTTGGTTTGATACAACTCCATATATTATTAGATTACCATTTAGTGGTCTTCTCAATTTACTAGTATTATGATACCTCATGCTTTTACAACAACTTACCAAACTTAGCTTAATTTCCATATTTAATTTTTCTTTTCTCTCTCTAAACTTAGCCAATTTGGCTAAAAATGAATATAGATAAATTTTGATTTTGCTTATATAAAAGCTACTTTCAATTTCTTATAAATTGGTCACCCAACTTAAGTCTTCCCTAGTCTTCCCCCTCGTCTTTAAAAGCTTGAAAATCACCCCCTGGCATATTCTTAGCATATTCTCAAAATATTCTTTATTCTTTAGCATATTCCTTAAGATATTTTTTTAAGTTTCAAATATTAAGTTTTTAACCCTAAAGTTTTCTTAACTCGCACAATTCTCCCTTAACTTTCATAATTCACCTCTATAATTTATAACTTTCATAATTTATTTTACCATCTTGGAATCATATAATTTACATAATCCATCTTTGATATATAAATTATATAAAATATAACATAACGTACTCAAATTATATATTTATTTTATAATTGTAAAATAAATATGCTACACATAATTTCTTATGCAAATATAATTATTTACATACACAAGATATTATAATATAATATCCTTACCTCATTATCATAAATTCAATTAAGAATTTATTTACTTTCTTAAGATATTACCATAAATATAATACATTTTCTTTATTAAATTAATTTTATATAAGAATTTATTCTAATATTCTTGGGTAAAGTATATACAAATATTATATGCTTAACCCTCCTCTTTTTGCCTCATTATGCAAAATTTGTTCCCAACAATTTTATTTCCCTGCGTAATAAATATATATTTATATTTATCCCCTTGCGAATATTCTTTATAATGTACATGTACTCACATCACATATAGAAAATAAATAATAAATTTATTCTCTCACCTTATAAATTGTTTATATCAATTTATTTACATATAGTAAGTATAATTTAATATATTTACCTTATAAATGGAAATTTATTCATAAATAATATATTATAATTAAAATAATATCTTTTCTTTATTAAAATAATTCAACTCTAGAATTTATTTTAATATCATTTATTTAAAGTATACAATAATTCTTGTATACTAATTACTTTCTTTTCCCTTTTATAAATTATTTTTAACAATTTAACTGTAATAAATATAATACTATACTTACTACATTAAAACATACATACATTACATCCAATAATGTAATACATGATTTCTTCAATAAAATAGTGGTTATACATCAAGTACATATTTAATGCCACCAATTCACCACATTAAAATAATTTAATATTATAGATTATGTTAATTCTACCCATCTCATTTCCTTTAATAAATTGCCCCTACAATTTATTTACATATAATAAATATATAATACCAATATATTTATTAATTATAAGCATCACATATTGCATAGTTCATACCCCCTTATGCAATAAAATATCATACAACATATTATATAATAAGAATTTTATTTATTTAATTCTTATTTTAATATTACCCAAAAATTTGGGTTATCACATTTTTCCCCCTTACAAGGATTCCGTCCTCGGAATCACAATACCGAATCATTCTTAATCGGTTTAGATCTTATTCTTTCTTGTAACATTATCGTTGAATCATTTCAACGTACCATTTCCTTATATTTTTCTTAAAAATTAAAAATAAATTATCTATTTTCACTCTAGGTTTTAAACTTTAACCTTTAATTTAATCATTCAAGATCTTCTAAAATTTTGGGTTGTCACATTCACCTCTTCTTCTAAGAATTTCGTCCCCGAAATTACAGTCTACTAATCTTTTCTTCTCCTATTCACCGAAAATAGGTTTTCAATTTAACCTTTACAGTTTCCTCCTCTGAAGATTTCTCTTCTATCATTTCATTCAACCATTGCTACCCTTTTTAAGGAGTTAAAAACTTTTCATAATATGCTGAGGGGTCATATAGACCATGAATTCTCAGGTACGTTTAACGGTGTTGTACAAGGTGATCAGTCTTGTAAGACCCCGAATTTTATGAAATAAAAGTATTCAATTTTTCTTATAATTACTATTCAGTAAATGGTTAAATTGATAAATGTTAAAGTTAAGGGTGATATATGATTTTTTTCAAAATACACAAGTGGTTATAAAATAATCATTGTTGTCGGGGAATATTCGTTTGGTCGTGGAATATTTTTTCTGTCGGGGAATATTCGTACGACGGCGCAGCTATTTGTGGGCCCCATAACGAATAACTGTCGGGTGAAGAAAACGACAAATTTGAGTTTTTACAAATAACGACGTAGTTGTTACTGTTAACACTGTTGGAATACCCGGTGATTAAAATACAGTAATACGCGTTATTGCACAGTAGCACACGGTATTGCACAGTATTTTTAAAATTATTGATTCTTACGTAAGAAGGCACTACTCAATAATTGTTACAGTAATTACTGTTCAATATTTTATTTTATTGATTCAATAATTGCTACGTTGAAATTTTATATTGTTGTTGTTCAATAATTGTTGCTGCACAGTATTTCTCATTATCAGATCAATAATTCATATTATTTGAATAATATTATTAGATAACATTATTGGCAATGACTAGAAAGTTCTGTCTAAGGAGAGGTTTGGTCATCTAATTGCGCGCCAGTAAGGAAAAATCCTTATTGGAAAGCCCCCTCTTTCCTGGGAACGGCCTGGTTGTCATAAATGTGATTCTGTAATATTATTTGTGAATAATTAATTATTGATTCATATGATAAGGAAATATTTATTTTATGTGGATATAAATGAGGGATATATTTTTGTGGTTAAAAATAAAGGAGTTAATGTTGAGGTTTTTATCAGTATTTTTATCGGAATGGAGGTATTAAAAATCAGGGTTTTTGAGATATTTTGCGGGGGTTATAATTTTTAATCCGACCGTTGGATCGTGGTAATTTTTGGATATGTTATACATATATAAGTTGAGTATATGCCCACAAATTTTGAACCGTTAAAATGAACGTATGATTTGTTATGAATTTTACGAGATGACTGGTTCAGAAATTGTTGAATTTTCGGAGTTTATCATTTTGGTGGAAAATTCTAGAATTGGTGGGCTCCACTTGTGCTTGGTGAAGAAATGTGCTGAATTATATTTCAAATGTGGTGGGTGGGAATAGTAGCAGGTAAAGCCATCAGGTTGCAGGTCAAACCTACCAAAATTTTCCTATAAATAGAGGGCTAAGTTAGAATTGAAAATCACACCAGAAACATAAGCTTTCTCTCTTTCTCTCTCTATATTATGAAGCATATTTTGTGAGTTTTTAGATACTTGGTGAGTTGCTATTCATCAGTGCAAGTTTTCTTCAGCATCATATCCGATATCCAGTCAGAAGTACTGTTCTTTTGAGGTAAGGGATAGTAAGGGATAGTAAGGGATTGTAAGGGTTGTTATGATTTTCAGTTTCGTAATTTTTCTGATCTTCAAAAATTCTGGAAAAATTTGAAATGATATTTTGATGAGTTTTCTTGATTGTGTCCAAAAATGGTGATTTTTGGATGTATAGATTGAGAGTTATGAATTTTATGAGAAAAGACTATTTTAGAAGTAACAGCTTATAATTCCTTGTGGTTAACTCCAAAATTGATGAAATTTTTATTGGGAGTACATGTATATGATAGAAGTATACTCTGTAAATTTCAGAATTTTTAGACAAAAGTACAATTTTTGATAAATGTCTAAATATTCGGCTGTTTTGACCATATGAAAAATAGTAAATGACTTTTAAAAATTCTGAGAAAAATATATGTTCAATATAGGACTATATTCTGATAAATCCCAGAAAAGAAATATTTTTGGAACTTATTTGGTATTTTTCATGAAAATGGACAAGTTATGAGAAAATAAATTAAATATGTTATGTGAAGTAAGAAAATTAGAAAATAGGATTTTATGGCTTGAGAATCCTATATGAGGTATATACAGATTTTTGATGAGGGTTTTGGCTATTGATGATGAAATCTTAAGAGTTGACATTTTATGATGATTAAATGCATTAATTAGTAAAGTGTAAACAATTTAAATAAATTGTTTATAAGCTTAAGAAATGTTATTCTTTCAATATCATTATACCAAAATATTGGTATAGATTTTATTGTGGAATTTCTACCTTTTTGAGTCGAGGTTACTATTCACGAGTTACTATTCATGAGTTACTATTCACGAGTTACTATTCACGACAAAATTGGTTTCTTTTACTAACCAAATTATAGTTGATTTATAAATATTACTCTTGAGATTAAAACTATATGTTGATCATATTATTTTTATCATCATATATAACATTTTTATAACCCTGATGTTGAAATTCTCTTTCACTGGAGTGTAAAGATGGGTAGATTATTGGTATGATCATGACTATGGGTTCTCTTTGGCCAGTAGTGCAAAGTTGAATTGTTGACTGGTATGATCATGACCATTGAATTTATAAGTGAATATCTTTAGCTTAAGTGTAAAGATGAATTGATTAACATGGTTATAATTATGGTGTATATAAATTCTGAAATGATTATATATTTCTTTGAGATATGAATATATTTGGCCTGTAGTGCAAATATTAATTGTTGAGGAATATCTTTGGCCTGTAGTGCAAAGATGAATTGTAGATGAATATCTTTGGCCAGTAATGCAAAGATGAACTGTTGATGAATATCTTTGGCCTGTAGTGCAAAGATGACTTGTTGATGAATATCTTTGGCCCGTAGTGCAAAGATGAAGTTATTAGTATGATTATGAACAGGAATTGTGATTTGGTATAACCATGATCTTTGATGTTTCAGGTAAAGACAGGTGATGAAAATATTCTTCGTCCTGGGTGCGAAGAAAAATTTATAGTCACAATTATGATTATGAGTTATTCATATGATTGTGAAAAGGAACTGTTGAGTGATGTTACATGGATAAAATATTGTTGGTGGATTTTTAACATGGAGAAGATAATAGACTTTATAGTCTATTTGACTCTTCTAATGGATTGCTCGTTCCGCTGCAACTATGGTTGAAATTTTTATCATTTACCATATGTTCTAAATCTCTGATTTATTATTGATGAAGGCTATTGATAATTTAATTATCTTTAGTCATGATATTCTTTACTGAGCTAGTTGTGCTCACCCTTTTGCTTCACAATTCCTTTCAGGTAATAAGAGTGTAGCTGGGTCGAGCGGGGGTAATAAGGGAATAGAACGGTGGTCATCATTTAGTAGTTATATTTGGTGAAGAAAATAGGGTGAGGCGAACCCAACGTTGGAAGGGTGTTTTGTCACTATCATACAAGATGTCTAATGACATACAACCTCGTGTCATCATAGGACAGGGTTGTGCTCATCCACTTGCTGAGTATATCTATGGGCACTACCTATATAATCTTGGTGTTTGTTTGAAGTATAATTCTCAATTAGAGACAGTGGAGATAATGATAAGTCAAGAGAAGACTCACCATTGGGAAGAATATGATAGTAATCTTCTCGTTTTTCTTTGGGGTGTATTGGGTCAACCAAGGATAATTCTGTGGCCATATGATATCTATCATAACCTAGACGCGTGGCCTCCCATGTACGAAGGTTTCCTTGAGCACTTCCCAAAGATTCTAATTTCTAGAACAGTTTTTGACTATACCTTTATGTAAGGTACCTTTGTGAAGTGCTGATACATGATGGTGTCCAATGTCACATTTGGTATATATTTGTGTCCAAACTCACAGCATATGTGTTGTTGTATTTTGCACGACAATTGTTGTAATAAAGTTGTAGTTATTTTCTGTACCATGTATTTGACGACTCAGAATGGGTTGGATGGAATGGACCTATTTTGGGGTCGTTACAAGTCTAGTACAAATACGAGTACGTTAGGTGATCAGCCTATCATACCCTACGTCGTAAATAACGTATCAATCTTGTTTAGCGACTATTTGCGCTACTAGATTGGATTATTATATCCAATCGAGGTTGTTCACCTCGGACTTAGCATAAGATTCTATACCAAAATAATTTAGTTCGGGATAAATTCTCAATGAAACACTTGAATTTTCATAAACATATTTTTCCTAGCTGAATCAAATAGCTTAGACGCATATCAATAATTCGAACATCGATCGAAACATTTGTCTAGCCACTATAATTGGCATTGACTTTTCTTTAACTGTTTTAAAATTCTAAAAAATCATTTTATGACGTCATGATACCGCACTGTATTTACAGTCCATTTGAGGATTCCGTCATTTTGTGACTTTGTCATACTACATCATACCATAGTGGGCTGACGATCCTTAGATCACATCCAACACTAAGTAATTCTTCATTGATAACTCTATCGTTTTTATCATCTCTACACCAGTTTCCATGATGCATTGATGATATATAAAATACATTTTGATATATTTCAAATTATTTTTGTCTAGCCGAAACAATTAGCATAGACTATTCTTTAAACAGTTCAAAAATCTTTGAAAATCAGTTTTAGTGCAATCATATCTCAACAGGTAACGTTGTGTCAGTGTCCCGAAGTCCACACATACACATTTGTCACCATGCGTTGAGAATAAAAATTCATTTTTAAAAGGCACATAGTGCGAATTTAGCTTGATGTCAAAAATTTTGAAGTCTAGCATAGCTAGAAGATTTGGAATACCTATGCTTCCACCATCAACTCCACTTTCTATCATGATCCATTGCTTAATAAGTTTATCTATTCCTATCATCCTCAATACTCCATTCACACTTAGTTATACCCTAGTTCATCAACCTTACCACACTTTGAAAATCTAGGAACTTGTCATAATCATATGAGTTTAGAATTTTATCCTAGTCAGACCATAGTCGTCCATTAGCTGAGGAGTTTAAAATATACCATATGATTATGAGTCACAAACTTACCATATGCATTAGTTTTAAGAACCGCAACTAACCTTATATTCTCTACCTATCTGTTATACACATGAGAAAAGAATCACCTTGTCAACATGCATATAGAAAATAGCGCGACACAAATATTTTCATGATTATCAGTACCAAAAGCTAAATGGTTGTTACACCAAGTACAATTCTCCGTCCATACAAAGAATCATACAACTTAGCTACTGAAATGAGTTCTCAATTAAAATCCCACATAATTCTAGCTTTCCCTTACTCAATATGAATTTTATTTAATCCGTATCTCATCATCTATAACTCTTTTTTGAGTTTACATCGTACCATTTCATAGTACATTCTCTTTATAGTGTCAGGCTATATCATTCCAATCATTTCATAGATTTTCTGTTATTCAATCTGATCACGTCGTGATCTTATCTTATAATCATGTTATATTACGATTCTCTTCTATCTTATGATCGTTTTGTTTTACGATCTCCTTTCCCTTTATACTTTTAGTCTTATAGACTCTATCTATTCATTATTACTTTTTGTCTTTAACATCAGAGTTAGGTAACTCTGGATCTTTATAACTTTTTAAGATTCTTCTTTGAATCTTATTTACTTAATAATGAGTTTCTCAAATTCACCTCTTAACAAATTAAACTCTATTTGAGTAATAAATTAAACTCTATTTGAGATTATTCCTTATCCTCATCTCTGCGGTTATAGCCTAAGGTACACCTACCTAAGGTTTATAACCTACAGCTTTGATACCAACTGTAACGCCCCCAAAATCGGGACTATTTTCCTTCCCGATCTAGTGCGTTAATATTATCTTGTTCTAGCTTTAAAACATTATTTAAGATTAAAATAGCTAAAAATATGGAATAAATTTTTTTTTCCTTTCCATTAATTCATTTCCTGAATCGCAACCTTTACAATTCTTCTTTATACTAAAATCATATTTATTATATGATTTGTATAATTCATGTAAACGTATTAAAAGCTTAAGTCTCAATACTTCATATCTTTTCTATCGATGATTCATTTATTTTAGAATCATATCTATACTCATTTCAGAATAAACATTCTTTATCCATTCCACATTTCAAACTATACATAACTATCAATTACATTTGACAACTGCCAATTACATTTAACAAAACTATCAATCATAGATTTATACCATTTCTAATTCAAGAAAATGTATTCATTTTGCACATCGTTCAATCTTCATCATCCGTATAGCAAGTAATATTGCTTAACATCATTAACCTGCAAAAAGTTTGTGTTTGCAAGATTGAGCTCGACAGCCCAGCAAATTTAACAGTTTATCATGTTTCACATAGCACACAATTCCATATGCACTATATTTCCTTTACTATGCATATCTACATGCAACACATATTCTTTACTATGCATATCCTACATGCAACAATAATTCCATACAAAGCATACATTCATGTATTATACATCTCTAATTTATCGAGTTATATCATACAACATGTGCTATCACATATCACATATAAATTGAGTTCCATAACCCAATTAACTTAGTCATATTTTGACTTTAACAATTCATAAAGTATGGTATGTAACTCACCACATAATCACATTTAATCCACAAACATAATAGAACTGAAAAACTTGTCTTGATTGGAGATTACCACAAAAGTTAACCTAATGTTTCTCCACAATTCCTATAGAATTATATTTACATGTACACACATATTAGATAATTGAATATATCACAAAACATGCATGTATATTCATCAATAATAATTATTAGTTTCATACAAACTAAGATTATTTATTCTTACTCAAAACGAATATTAGTTTATTTAGAAACTTAATTCGTTTTAACCTTTTTACACCAAATAAAGGCCCATCACATTTTAGTATGTAAATATTTTACACTTTGAAGCTTCAATCATTTATATTCCACTTTAGGAATATCTTATGCATTTACTCATTAATTCGGGACTTAAACAACTAATAAATAGCTTTTATAGTAAAATTCAATTTACTATATTATTCATTTAATATAAATAATTTTTATATTATTATTTTACCCACTCATGAGTCAACTCGGACCATTGTCTCATTATAAACATTTCATCCCGTTAACACACTTACTGCATTTTTCGTTTTGCAAATATTCACATTTTCACTATATATATTTATATATTAAGTATATATAAATCTTGGCTCAAAAACTCCATTTTGATCCCCACAAATCTTCATTGCATCACTTTTATGATTATTTCTGGGCAGCTAAAGTTTCAAGGTTGTAATATCCATGTAATATTACAACTGAAATCAAGTTTCAGGGTCATCACACAACATATCAGAGAGATCTAAGCTCGACAATTCCCTGTCAGACCTGTTCTTCAATTTCTGGGTTTTCCAGAATTGAAGAACCGTCGAGGTTCCTACTTTCCAATCCTTATAACGTACATCTTGGGTCTGTTTTGTGTGATATAAAGGTTCAGACCTGTAGTCTTGGTGTCAAGGAACACAAATAATTCACTAGATCAACTCAACAGCATCACCAACGCGAGATCTGGGCCAGTCAACGTAGGCCAGAAAAATTGTTCTTGAACATTTTTGGGTTTTCCAGAAATGTTCTTGAACAGTTTGGTTAACATATGTTTGACCCTCTATATCTTTGATTCTATACAAGATCTGAGTAATATAAAAGCATAGATGTGTAGTTCTCATGTCAGGCTACAACAACAAAACAACAACTTGGCTAAAATAGCAAACAACAGCAAGATCAGAGCTCTCCAAAAACACTGTTAGACTTTTCTGGGCAAATCTGGGCTGCCCAGAAATCGATTTTGTGAACGGTCAACGTGGTTTGACTGCTCATATTTTGCAATCTATACATGATCTGGGCTTAATTCAAGTTTCAGATCAAAGCACTTACAACAAAGAAAAGATCTATAACATAAAACACAACTAAAACCTAACACAGAAAGATCTAGAGACTCTGACATATGACTGTCAGGCCACTTTTTTAACTTTTCCAGATTTCTAAAAACTTCAAAATCGTGCATCTAGATGTTATAGATCTATAATCTAACAACTCAGATCACTCAAAGACACCCTAATACACAACTTTAACCAACAAATTACAACATATAACATAAGATCACATGATTTTGAAATTTTAGGGTTTATACCTTTCTAACTTTGATTCTTGATTTCTATCCTTGGATCATGTTCTTGGCAAGCTAATACATGATATTGGCTTAGTTTATCACTCCCTCTCACTCTAAGTTCCGAATTTTTAGAGAGAGAATGGCTTTGGCAAATATGTTAAGTAAAGTTAGATTTTCTTTACTTTAAATTTTTTATCTCTTTGATCCATTGAATCTAGTTGCTAGGTGGCAATGTATTGGTTGACAACTTACTCCTTTAGAGCACATGGGTAGATAGAGTTGGTCACCAACTCAAGATCTTGGCAAGATTTGCAAGCTAACTAATAAAGAATGCTAAAAGGACAAAATGGTCATTTGATTTCCAATCCTTAGGGTTTAGGGTTTAACCCTTAAGGTTTTAAAAATCAAATTTCTAGAATTTCTAATTTAGGTTTTCAAAATAAAAAATTAATATTTCTAAATTATAATTAGGATTCTATAATTATATTAAGATTTCCTAATCATAAATTCAATCTTGCTAATTAGGATTAATATTTCCTAATTAAAATTGCTAATTTAGCAATTAGGGTCATAATTGTACATTAGGGTTTTTAATGGAATAATTAGGGTTTCAAACTTTAAAATTAGGGTTTTCTAATTAATTATTAGAGTTTCCCTAATTAAGTCTATAATCATAAATACGTACCTTTAAACTTCCCAATTTAGGGTTTCCAGAATCGATTTTAGGGTTTCTTATAAATCGTAAGAATTTTCTAACTGAACGTTGACATTCTTAATATAATACTAGGGTTTGCCGCTGATATAGGTTATCTGGTCAACCATTGAACCTTAATCACATATTGTACACATATACAACCATATACATAGAACATATACACTTATACCCTTAATCCTGAATAATTCACCACAAAAATTTGAAATTCACAAAATTCCTTCTCGGAAATTTCAAATCCATTCTCAGAAATTTCAAATCCATTCACTTATTTTATGTCTAGGTTTATTATTCAACCTTTAATCCATCATTTAAGATTTAAATAATTATTTAAATTCTCGGATTGTCAAATAACTTGACCTCATCTACCACTCCATCCCCCCTACCAAAAAACCCCAAAAAGCCCTGTCCGACCCAAATTGGTACGCTGCCATGCAAGATGAATTTCGTGCACTTATTAAAAATAAGACGTGGGAGTTGGTGCCCCATCCGCCTAATATTAATGTTATTCGCGCTATGTGGATTTTTTGACATAAAAAGAAATCTGACGGTTCTTTTGAGCGATACAAAGCTCGTCTTGTTGGTTATGGCAGGTCTCAACAGGTAGGTGTGGATTGTGATGAAACCATTAGTCCGGTCGTGAAACCGGCTACTATTCGAACGGTTCTAAGCATTGCTCTTTCTAAGTCTTGGTCCATTCACCAGCTGGATGTTAAGAACGCTTTCTTACATGGACAACTTCATGAAATAGTATACATGTATCAACCACTGGGTTTTAGAGATTCAACTTATCCAGATCACGTATACTTGTTAAAGAAATCTCTCTATGGTATAAAACAAGCCCCTCGCGCTTGGTATCAATGATTTGCCGATTTTGTCTCAACACTTGGTTTCTCACATAGCAAATTTGATACATGACTATATATATATATATATATATATATATATATATATATATATATATATTGTTCGCATGAAACCATACAGATATCCTATTGTTATTATAATTTTTTTTATTAAAAAAAAAGCTATTTTCGGACTATTTATCGAGCAATGTGAATATTGAAAATCAGGGGCTGACATAGCAACGAGGCCAAAGTCTAGTCTACCAAGATCTAAAGTATAACACTGATACCATGTAAGAAAATAAAGAGAGAAATACATTCAATGGTATGTTTTAGTTACAAAAGATAATTATTTTTATACGTGCTTAACCTAACTTGGACACTACGCAACTTAGTAGCCAACATAATTTTAATACTCCCTCGATTCAAATTATATACTTTTTAAAATTTATTTTGTGATATTTTCAAATTTTAAATTGACGTTGTTCATTTATGTTTTGTAAACAATATATCTTATAATTATTACTCCCTCCGTCCCAGGTTGACTTTTTGCCCATATTAAGAAAGATGATAAAATGACAAAATTGTCCATATTTAAATTCTCATTTCATTGCATAGTTTTATGCACATTACTAGTGATGCTCCATAAATATGCATAGGGAATAGAAATATAACAATTAATAATAAGGGTATTATAGGCAAATTATTGTAAAAAATAGATCATTTAAGGTAAGTAGACATTTAACTTAAAAATACATGAAATAGTAATAAAGATTTTTATCCTGGAACAGAGGGAGTAGTACTTTGTAGATAATTTATAATATTCATAATTGAGATAAACTAAATAAATTCGTGTTTGAATACTTTAAAAATGTTTTGAGATTCACTTTTAAAAAGTCGATATAATTTATAACAAGGTAGTATAAATTATATCTAACATACCAAAACAAATATTCTAATAAAAATATCTAGAATATTCTATGAAACAGAATTAAAACATTGGATTCGAAGTCTTTAAGATTACAAACATCACAATAAGTTTATATCTTTGATTTGATCAGCTTGAACAAGAATCACTTGAAAATGAAAACCCAGCAAATCTGTTAATTAACTATTTTTTATGCCCTAAAACGAAGCTAAGTTTCATCGACACATTGGCAAACAGACTTAAACCTTGCATCTCTTGTCCGTTTTAATTTGTAAAGGAAGGAGTCACATGGGCGGATCTACCCTTAGGGCAGTGGGGTCAATTGACCCCACTGAATTTTTGGAAGTCAATTTTTAATTTGATTTTGATTTTATAAAGTGTTTAGTGAAAATAAAAAATTCAAACTAAAAGACTATTAAATGTCTCAAATTTCTACTAACACAAACACTCCACTCTTTTATATTGTTTAGTAACTTACATTGAACATGATATTTTTGCAGCTATTGAAATGAGACTATCATTACGATAATTTCAAACAATGAAATCTCGAAAAATGTTATTATAAATAATATTTTAACAATATTTCTTAATTTTGTAATTTATTTTAGAGGATAAAAAAGTCTCTTATAATAACAGTGTTTTAAAAAATTATAAAATATCATTTTATATATAACATGATAAGATCGAGGATTCGAAGTGTATTCAATTACATAAAATAATATCAATTTTATATGATAGCTCACACAATTATTTGCAATATCCCTCGCATTCTGGCGTCTTTATTTTATTGTATTTTATTTTTATTTATATTTTTATTTTAAAAAAATTGACCCCACTGAACTAATGAGCTGGATCCGCTCAAGGAGTTAGCATGCAATGCATGAACGGCAGCCTGTCAAAATATGGCTTAAAAAGTCAACATTGTGGACTCTTATAGATCATAATTTGTCAATACTATTTACCAAAAAATATAACTTGGCAATATGGTCTCCTTCACCTTTCAAAATGCTTACGATGTTTTTTCGCAGATTCTTGAACTTTCAAAATGTTAAATTTCCTTGCTACAAGTCAATTCCCAATACAGTGTCATTAGATGTATTGGGAAATTTTGTAGGAGCAAGATTTTATATCCACTACTAAGGTTTTACTTTATAAATTTGTGCTCATAGAAACATAAGGCTAAGCCAATTCACTTAAAAAGTGAAAGGGGACAAAAGAGAAACATCATAATTAGGAAGACATTTTGAATTAGAAGAAAACCATGCATGCATACAATGAAAAAATTACTAATATAATTTATTAATGAAGAAAGAATACAATAAAGAACATCTTAAGAGGAAGTTGTCATTAAAAGGCCGTACATGGAAAACTTTATATAATTTAATAAAAAAACGAACAAGTAGCATCCCAAGTTGGATCATTATAGAAAAACAGGGATACTTTGCTCGTGTCTGAAGAAGTTTTTCGAGTCAACCATCGACTTCACTTTGATCAATTTGTCAAAGTTATTGCTGAAGTACTTTTTCCCCCATATACTTGCTTGTGCATAGGTTGTGCCACCTTGTCCCAAATCAAGATCTAGATAATTCACATATGAAGTTCTAGGGTTCTTGGTAACAAAAGGAGCATAATAGCTAAACAAGTCGTTGATCCATTGAAGTCGTTGTGTGGCGTCATTCTCCAACGTCACTCCAATGTTAATCATATACAACACTCCAGGTCTATGAGGGAATGGTAGTGCTGACTCCGAAAACTCATTCATCCTTCCCCCAAATGGTGTATATTGTATGAGTGCTATTTGTATTGGTAGTTGTAACAATCTTTCCCATACTCCATTTAGGCCTTCTGAAGATATTGGTACTCTAACAAACCCTGATTTTCCTTTGTAAGGATGTCTAGGAATCGCATTTTTGTTCAGCAAAATATCAGGAGAGGTTCCAATTGAGAAATTGGAGAAAAATGGTGCCGATTGGATCCAACTTAGTTCAGTACAATCTTCTCTTACCAAACCCAACTCGGGAAATTCTTTTTGCATGATTGGAAGTAGTTTGTCTATCCTGCCAAGAAATAATGATTGAAATATAAATCGTACTGTCTTTTTGTCTACACGAGTACTTGAATTGCTCTGGATAGTGTCTACAGCGCATCGAACATCTAGATCTCGACTTTCAAAGTTGGGGGCAATTGATTGCCATTGTTGAAAAAGTTGAGCCCCGTTTTGTTCCAAAGTTCTACTAACGCCAAAAATAGTCACAAGTTCTGGGACAGGGACCAACTTTATTTTCCACGAAATAACAACTCCAAAGCTAGAAGCACCACCTCCTCTAATAGCCCAAAACAAATCTTCACCCATTGATTTTCTGTCTAGAATTCTTCCATTCACGTCGACAAAACGAACATCAAGAGTATTATCACCGGCAAGACCATATTTTCGCTTCATCATACCATACCCTCCTCCGCCAATAAATCCACTAACACCCACTGTAGACCAAAGACCAGCAGGAAACCCGAGGGTTCTACTTTTTTCCGAAATTCTATAATAAAGCTCACCAAGTGTTGCACCAGCACCAACCCATGCAGTTGCACTTTTAACATCAATGTTTACTGTTCTAAAATTAATCATATCGAGTAACACAAAGAGTTCTGTTCCTCGATATGATTGACCCTCGAAGTCGTGACCACCTCCTCGAATTCTAATCTGCACGCCATTTTTTTGTGCGCAATAAATCACTGCTTGGATTTGTGATTCATGCACCGGAGTAACAATGACTAGAGGCTTCGGCGTAGCCGGTGTTGTGAACAACAAGTTGTCAATTCGGGCTCGCAAGATTTGTGAGAAGGTTGAGTTGTTTGGGGTGAAAATCACGTTCGAAATCGCGTCTGAATGTTGAGAAGAACGGGAAAGACATTGGAGGAAACTTTGGGCAGTAGC
Organism: Panax notoginseng; assembly: GCA_016801055.1. Lineage (NCBI taxonomy): Eukaryota > Viridiplantae > Streptophyta > Magnoliopsida > Apiales > Araliaceae > Panax > Panax notoginseng. Next base: position 34,581,551 of record CM029017.1, read on the forward strand.
ATCATTTGAATTAGCTGCCCATGAAAAAGATGAAAAGAGAAGAAGAAAAGCAAATGAAAGCAAACAAGAAGTTGTCTTTTTCATTGTTTTATGGAGTATTTTTCTGAGTGTTATGAGAGTATTATTTGAAGTGAATTGTGAAGAATTATTTGATGGCTGCTGCTATTTATAGAGATTTGGGTTGATGCATGAATATTGAATATTATAATGAAATAAAAAATGAACAATTATGGAACATGCTAAAGAGAGAAGAAGAAAGTAGTCGTCCAATTTGGTTATTGAACGCGTCAGGTTGACGTTGACCAGGCTTGATTTGGTAATTGGTGGAGAATTGAACCAGTTCAAGAAAGCGCCACGCTATGCAGTTAATACTTGGTTTTGGTTCTAGTTGTATAATTGACCCTTTCCTGCAAAATTTTCAACATGAATGGTATATTTATATTCATATATATACTCACTCTATTCTTTAATATAGGTTATTTTAGAGAATTATTTTTATTCTTAAATATAAGTCATTTAAAAATTTTAAGTAAGCATTAATTGCTTAGTTTTTAATATTACCCCAAGTAATAAATATAACTTTAGTTCTCTCATTTTTTTTGCCCAATAAATAACAATCTCCTTTTCTATTACAAGGGCAATATAGACAATTGATTGTATATTTAATGTTTTATAATCGTTTCCTTAATACTTATGCACAACTCTAAAACGACCTATATTAAAGAACGGGGGAGTACTTCACATGATAACGTCCTTTTAATCTGGTAGATAATGATAAATAATAATAATTATTATTATTGTATAAAAATGAAGTCTCTCTAGCCGAAAAAGATATTCCATCTATTAATAAACAAAAATTCGCCGTTAAAAAATATTCTCTCCGTTCCGTATTAAACGTCTTAATTGGTTTTGGCACGTTAATTAAAAATATATTTTTTTTTACCCAAATTGTTCCTTCTAAATTACTACTTATTAATTGAAGTATTCATTCATTTTTCTATGATCCCAACATTAATTATTCTTTACTAGTTAATACATAAATTTTCTAAATTATTTTTATTGTTATCCTCACATTCCAATAAGTATATATCTCTCTCCAAACTCACCTACTAATTACATGCATATGCCCATAAATGCAAACTCTCCAGATTTATTGGTACTTATTAATTTCTAGCTACTTGTCATTTTTATTGTTATTCTCATAAAGCAATAAGTGTATGAGAGAGAATGTAGTATAATAATACATCATTTTTCAATATAATTTTTTTACTATTTCTTAAATTTTCAACAAAAGTTGACTAAAAAGATTATGACGATATAAGTGAAAAATTAAGATAAAAATAGTTATTAATATATAAATAAAATATTTATTTAGGAACATCTTAAAAAAAATTAGCACGTTTAATATGGACGGATGGAGTATAATATGTCACCAAAATCATTGGTATAGTTTTTTTGGTGCTATTTTTGTGATTTTGCGTGTGATTTCAGATGTAAAATTGGTTCCCGCTTTTCCCTAATTGAATCGACAAAGGTGTCTCTAAAATTTTGACATCTGATAGAGGCTAAATAGGATGAAGTACAAGAAAAATGCACCTAAGAATTGTTACATTTAAAGTAAAGGACACTGATATTAACCAAATGAAACTATTTTGAATATTTAAAGCACGGGCTATAAACTTTTAGGAATATTTAAATGACACCTACTGACCTACATGCTTAAAATAGTAAGAAACTACTATTAGATATTAATATTCACACCAACATCAATAAATACCGAACAAATGATAAAAAAAAAAAATAATAATAAGAAAACTATGACATTAATATTCCCACCAACATCAATAAATACTGGACAATATTATGGATGGAGTATGAGAGAGAACGTAGTACTAACAATACATCATTTTTCAATATAATTTTTTTTATCATTTCTTAAGTTTTTAATAAAAGTTAACTAAAAAGATTATGACGGTATAAGTGAAAAATTAAGATAAAAATAGTTATTAATATAAAAATAGGATATTTATATAGAAACATCTTAAAAAAAATTAGCATGTTTAATACGGGACGGATGGAGTATAATATGTCACCAAAATCATTGGTATACTCCCTCCGTTCCTAAAAGATTGTCGTTTTAAGAAGTAATTTTTGTTCAAAAAAGATTGTCGTTTTGAGTTTATCAATACACATTAGCTATTTTTTTTTCCTATTTTACCCTTATTTAAAGTTTTTCCCTATTTAAAACTTTTTTTCTTTTCCAATGATTCTTATTCAATTCAATGCTATAATCCAAATAATAATTGGTTGAATAAGAAATAATTGGTTGAATTGAATAAGAAACATTAGGAAGGGAATAATTGGATGAGACAATTAATAAGGGTAGTATAGTATTTTTGCTAGATATTAATTATATTTTTTAATCTTTGTGTATTAACCTTAAACCATAATCTTTTAGGAAAAGAAAGAATAGTTTTTTGGGTGATATTTTTATGATTTTGCGTGTGATTTTAGATGTAAAATTGGTTCCCGCTTTTCCCTACTATTGGACCGACAAAGGTGTCTCTAAAATTTTGACCTTTGAGAGAGCCTAAGTAGGATTAACTACAAGAAAAATGCTCTTAAGAATTGTTACATTTAAAGTAAAGGACAATGATATTAACCAAATGAAACTATTTTGAATATTTAAAGCACGGGCTATAAACTTTTAGGAATATTTAAATGACACCTACTGACCTACATGCTTAAAATATTAACAAACTATTAGATACAAACTTCCGTGTTGCGGTGAGATTATTCAAATTTTTAATAATAAATATGTGCGTACAATTAATAAATTAAAATATAATAAAAAAATATTATATTATTGTGCGATGATCAAATTTTACACAGAAAAATAAATAAATATCCTTAATCTTATCAAACCCTTAAATATGATCAAACACACTTGTTTATGTGACTTAAAATGAAGATACTAAATGAAGATACTAAATAATCAAATTAAGAAATAAACCTAGTTCCTTACTGTTGATATAAGAAAAGTGAATAACTCTAATTTAAACACAAACTTTCCAATCGAAAACCCACCAAAATTTTCAATTAAACACGATTGACAACACAAATATCAGATCAATCAAATCAATTGTAAACATTATTCCGCATATCAGTAACTAAATGCAAATGCAATAATCTCAAATTTTAGCACATAATATCTAAAAATTTAAAAAATAGGCAAATCAATGAAATAATTTCACCTGCTTCTGGATTATGTTTCACACTCCTGCATATAGCTGTAACCTGTAAGTAATAATGTGTGTATATAATAGAAGAAAGACAGAGAGACAAAACGGAAAAGAAGAGAAAAATTGACCGCGAAGAAGAAGAAGTCATGGTTGCTATTCACTTATGAAAATAAATAATTAGCTTGGTTAATATACATATATATATGTATGTATATGCATGGAGGATCAGGTCAGGTGATCATTAACATTATTTCAAACTCTAATTCAGTTAGGAAGTTTTATCCATATAAAATTTTGCTCATTGATTGTTGAAGAAATTAAATTCTACTTGGTTTGTTATTATTTATCCATAATTTAAAAAATGATATGATATAATTAAAATAATTAGTTTGTTATTATTTTTCCATAATTTTAAAAAGGATAGGATATAATTAAGATAATTAGGACATAATTAAAATTATTTAGGATGGACAGGTGCTGAATTTGTAGAAGGACATATGTCAATATACGGTGCCATGTACTGTAATTTAGTATATATAATAGATTTGATATTAATATTCACACCAACATCAATAAATACCGAACAAATGATAAAAAATAATAATAATAAGAAGAAAACTATGACATTAATATTCCCACCAACATCAATAAATACCGGACAATATTATGGATGGACACCCACTCTTTCCCTAAAAAATATATTATATCGTGGATTAGATGATGTACATATACTGTTATGCTTGGGATATAAAAGTATTTGTATTTTTTATTAGAGAATATTGAGATCTAATTCTTCAATCAAAAAATAATTTTTAAAAATGAAAAAAAATAAATTGTTAAGAGACTGGAGTTGTGGCTGCCAATAGGTATTTTAAAGTAATTAATGTGAATTATAAGATTAATAGTTGTGGCTGCCAATAGGTATTGTTTATATTTTTGTAGTTTTATTTTGCAATTTTGTTTTGAAGTTTATAAGACACGCCATTTGTAGTTTATAAATTTAGTTTAGCTGTACAACGTTGTATTATGGGTTGATTATGTATTATGGGTTGTATTATTAGTTTAGTTGTACAACATTTATAGTATATGCAACGTTGTATTATGAGTTGATTATGATATATATGTTGTTGCTGGTTGTTTAATGTAGTTGTTATATGGGTTGAATATTATTGTATGTATTGTTGTGATAAACAGGTTTCGGGTTCAAAAAAAGGGTTTAAAAATCTGGAAAATGCAAAAGCAAAAGAAAGGGTTTAAAAAAAGTTTGCTATTTCCAACGGAATAAGTCAAAACCGACGGAATTTTCGTCGGAAATAATGAAATTATTTTATTTTATAAAATGCTATTTTCGACGGATTTGACGTTATTTCCAACGAACATTCTATCGGAATTTAAAACATGACTTTTCATGTTATTTCTGACGGAAAGTTCGTCGGGAATAAGTCCCACGTAAATATGTTTTTCGGACCAAATTCTCGACAAAAATAAGCTCAACGGCAATATATTCGTCCGAACTTCCGACGGAATATTCCGTCGAAAATAATTTATTCTCGACAGAATAACCTTATTTCCGACGAAATATTCCGTCGGAATTAGCCGATTTTCATGTAGTGAGCGAGCCCAATAGATAGGGCTCGACTATTTTTATTACTATCATTGTTTTATGATTAAATTAAAGATATATTTATAAAATGACGAATTTTAAAAAAAATAGTTTTGTAAACTTAATAATTAAGAATTAAAAGTAATAGTATTTTTGAAACTTTCATTCATGTCACTTTATAGTCTTAAAATAGAAATGTATTTTCAATTTTGAAATGGACGAAAAAAATGTATCTTAATTTTGAAATAAAAAAAGTGTTATAAACCTTTTTTAATATTTAATATCTAATAATATAAAATAAATACCCAAAAATATGTATACATCTATCTATCTAATAGTATAAAATTAATTGTCAAAAAATAGGTAAGCATAATGAAATTTAAATAGAAATCCGAACAATTTAGCTATTAGAATGTTAACAATCCAAACAATTGAGTTGTACTTAAATAGTATTTAAACGTTTTTATACAATTAAATTGAATAATATATATTCAAATTATATTTATATTTTACGTAATCGAAACTCGTACCAAATCAAGTGTTTATTTTTTTTGTTAGACTTCCTGGATCTCAAGATCGATAATCTACATTCTACGGTTAATTATTTATACTTTGATGAAGGTAAGTAACGCGAGTGTTAACTTTTGTAATCTAAATCATAAATAAGTAGGGTTAAATACATCATTGAATTTATTTATTTTTACATTCGACTTACTAAATTAAATTTTTTTTTCAAAACGTTATAAAAATCGTTAAAAAAGTTTGACTTTTGACAAAAAGCTGAGGAGAGAGAAAATTAACCTGGTCACTTGTTGAATAAAGAGAAAGTGATATGCTTTTTGACTAGGAAAGAGAAAAAATATAATTGGCATAATTGGTTTAAGCAATCGATTTTGCAACAAAATACATTAACAATAATGATTTTCGTCACCACCGAAAGCTTCTTTTTCTTCTTCTTTAATCGAATACTAGGGCTGAGTAAGTAATTAAATTGGAATCGAAACTGCATCAAAAATCGCACGAACCGCACCAATTAAAATCGTACAAACGGTTGCGGCGTATGTTGTGACGCCCCCAAAATAGGTATACAACACCCATTCTGAATCGTCAAAATACATGGTAGAAACAACTACAACTTTATTAATACAACATAAAAACTGTGAGTTTAAATACAAATATTGTCATCCAGACAATATCCACACTTAAATAAGTCCTCATTACAATTACTAATACACTATTTTACAGAATAGTAAGGGATACTAGAACCACTTCTAGAACCATCATTCCACACCCCGACTAGTACTCGCTACATTCTCGTCTCCTGAGAAGAAAAATGGAACAACAAAGAAAAGGGTGAGCTCAACTAGCCCAGTAAAGAACATTATGACTAAGATAATAAAACAAATTATCGTTAGTCTTCAACAGAAAAAAAATCTAATAGAATACAATAGACAACAAGTTTTAATTCAATATTCGTAGCGGAAACAATAATTCATAGAAGAGTTACGTAGAGAATAAAATCTACTATTATCTATGAATTTAAAAGTCCATCATCAATATTTTATCCCTGTAACATAAATCAACATATATCTGGAATCAAATATTCATCTTTGCACTACATGCCAAATATTTTCACCAGTTGGTCATGCTCATCTAAACACATGTTCATCTTTGCACTACGGGCCAAAGATATTCATCAGAAATAATTAATCTTTGCACTACAAGCTAAAGATATTCAATTATATCATCATTTAGGACTGAGGATGATGAAAAATATTTTAAAAAAAACGAATCCAGTGAAACAAAATAATAAATATTAAGGATTCGTATTTCAGCTATTCTATGTCCAAAAATACCTCATAAATAATTATAGTGGAGTAAAATTCAAGAATGATCAAAACATGGATACAATCAAAGCTAGTATCCATAATAGATATTTTGGACAAAAAGAAGAAAATTTTATTTTTCGGTGAATAGTGTCGTATTCGTGAATAGTGCCGTATACGTGAATAGTAACCACGACACAAAAAATTCTAAATTTGATAAAAAATTCAGATCAATACTTCGGCATAATGATATTGAAGAAAATAATATCATTTAAGAAGAAATAATATCCCTTACCTCGTAAAAATAGTACTTCTAGTTGAAACATCGGATATAGGCTATGACTTGAACTTGCACTGTATAGCAACACTCAAAGTATTAAAATACTCACAAGAATACGCTCAATATATCGAGAGAGAAAGAGAGAGAAAACTTCAGTTTTTGGTGTGATTTTTAATTCTAACCTAAGCACCCTATTTATAGGAAAATGCTTAGAACATCAAAGCAGAAAATTTAATATAATATAAATATATATATACAAATTTCCTACGTGCACCTTTGGCAACTGAAATCAGCCCCTAGCACATGTTAATGATGCTTTCAAAATGTAAAAAACGTCTTTATTAATAAAAATAAATAAAACTTCCAAAAATCAATTATTTCGGAATTTCAGAACTTCAATAATTCATAATAAATAGCCTTTTTGTCAGAAAAATTCGAACCACATATCTTTTCCATAGAAAATTTCATTATCTACAACTTTACAGAAGAAAATTTTTCCAAATTCCAAACAGAAATTGACTGAAATCCACAAACGGACGATTTTACAGGCTATAATCAAATTTCAGTCAAGAAATGGGGTCCACCGATACACAAAACATGTGTTAATCATTTAATACAACAAAAATACTCTTCCTCCTCATATACTCATATATCCCACATTCATTGTAAAAATATCATCATTATTATATTATAATAATATAATAAAATATTATTTTATCAGAAAAGATAAAATATCGATTTTCAACAATTATCACTTTAAAAAAAAATTCTCCATCTATATCCACATAAAATGAATATTTTCCTCATCATATAAATTAATAATTAATTATTCACAAATAATATTACAGAATCACAATACTGACAACCAGGAAGTTCCCAGAAAAGAGGGGGCTTTCCAATAAGGAATTTCTCCTTACTGTGGCGTAATTAGGTGACCAAACCTCTCCTTAGACAGAACTTTTTAGACATTGCCAATAATGTTATCTAATAATATTATTCAGATAATATGAATTATTGCTCCGATAATGGAAAATATTGTGTAGTGACAATTATTGAAACAACAATAATATAAAATATCAACGCAGCAATTATTGAATCAATAAAATAAAATACTGAATAGTAATTACTGTAACAATTATTAAATAGTGCCTTTTTCCGTAAGAATCAATAATTGGTGCAACAACGTGTATTACTGTGCAACAACGCGTATTACTGTGCTTTAACCACCGGGTATTCCAACAGTATTAACGGTAACAACTACGCCGTTATTTATAAACAACTTATACTTGTCGTTTTCTTCATCCAATCACTTTCCGTTATGGGGCCCACAAAAGACTGCGCCGTCGTACGAATATTCCCCGACAGGAAGAATATTTCACGACCAAACGAATATTCTCCGACAACAATGAATATTTTATAACACTTGCTTATTTAAAATATTTGTGCATTTTACCTATAACTAACCTCATTAATCAATTCAACCCTTACTATTTCAAAATAATAAATAGAGGAAATTAAATTTTATTTATTAATAATTTGGGGTCTTACAACCTCCACTCCTTATGAAATTTCGTCCTCGAAATTGACGTACGTGCCTGATGTTTCGAAAAGATGAGGATACCTCGGTTTTATTTTCGTTTCCAACTCCTAGGTCATTTCTTCAATAGCATGGTTCCTCCACAAAACTTTAACTTGTGGTATGACCTTTGTACGTAGGACATGCTCTTTCCTATCTAAGATCTTGACAGGTACCTCCTCGTACGTTAAGTCTTCAGCTATCTCGTCCGGTTCTAACTCAATGACGTTGTTTGGGTCTTTCACATATTTACGAAACACAGATATATGAAAAATATTATGAACACGAGACATACTTGGAGGTAACGCGAGTCTATAGGCCACATTTCCTACTCGGTCAAGAATTTGAAATGGACTAATAAATCATGGATTGAGTTTTTCTCTCTTTTCAAATCTTGTAACTCCCTTCCATGGAGCCACACGCAACAATACATGCTCCCCAATACTAAATTTCACATCCTTTTGATGAAGATCCGCATAACTCTTATGTCGATCATGTGCCGTTTGTATACGTTGTCAAATCATTCGGATCTTTTCCGTAGTCATACGTACCAACTCGGGTCCCAATAATTTTGCTTCTCCCACCTCATCCCAACATATTGGAGAGCGACACTTTCGTCCATATAATGCTTCAAATGGAGCCACACCTATACTTGCCTGATAACTGTTGTTGTAGGAGAATTCCACCAATGGTAGGTACTTATCCCAACTTCCTTTGAAATCTAGGATACAAAGTCTTAATAGATCTTCAAGAGTTTGAATAGTCCTCTCTGATTGCTTGTCCGTTTGAGGATGTCACGCAGAACTGAACCGTAAATCTGTGCCCATAGCTTTTTGCAAGCTAACCCAAAATCTTGAAGTGAATCTTGGGTCACGATCCGAAACTATGTATACTGGCATGCCATGTAATCTCACAATCTCATCTACGTACATACGAGCAAGACGTTCAAGGGAATAAGTCTCCCGTATCGGTAAGAAATGAGCAGACTTGGTTAATCTATCAACAATAACCCAAATAGCATTTATGCCTTGAGAAACCGTGAGAAGACCCGTAACAAAATCCATGGTAATGTGTTCTCACTTCCATTTCAGAATCTCAAGTGGTTGCAATGGGCCCTTAGGCACTTGATGCTCCGCCTTTACACGTTGACAAGTTAAACACCTCGAGATAAACTTTGCAATCTCTCTCTTTATATTGTTCCACCAAAATGTATGTCGAAGATCACGATACATTTTGGTACTTCCAGGATGGATTGCAAATGGTGTATTGTGTGCCTCCATTATGATCTTGTACTTCAAATCAAAATCATTAAGAACACAAAGTCTGGAGTGGACTCGAAGTATTCTTTTTTCATCGATTCTTGCTTCTGAAATAGCACCTTCTTGCACTTTTTTCTTCATACTCATCAGCTCCGGGTCTGTGGCTTGAGCAACTTTAACTTTTTCGATTAAAGTTGGTTTTATACGTATACTTGACATCATTGCGTGGGTCCCCGGAGTCTTGAATTCTATCTTCATCTTTTATAAATCTCACCAAATGGGCCTTTGTGTTGACAACATCGCACTCGTTCCCGCATATGATCTTCTACTCAATGCGTCGGCTACCACGTTCACTTTTCTAGGATGGTATTGAATGGTATGGTCGTAGTCTTTCAACAGCTCGAGCCAACGTCGTTGCCACATGTTGAGTTCTTTTTGAGTGAAGAAATAATTGAGGCTTTTATGGTCTGAATATATCTCCACTTTCTCCCCATATAGATAGTGCCTCCAGATCTTTAGCGCAAAAACGACTGTTGCCAACTCTAGATCATGAGTAGGATAATTCCTCTCATATTCTTTAAGTTGTCGTGAGGCATAGGCTATAACTTTCCCACGTTGCATGAGAACACATTCTAGCCCTTTGCCTGAAGCATCGTTGTAGATAACAAATCCATCCGAACCAGATGGTATGGTCAAAACAGGTGCCGAAATGAGTCTCCTCTTAAGCTCTTGGAAACACTTCTCTCATTCCTCGCTCCATACGAATTTGCTATCTTTCCGAGTCAGCTGAGTTAATGGAGTAGCGATTCGAGAAAATCCTTCCATGAATCTCCGATAATAACCAGCTAAGCCCAGAAAGCTACGTACTTCGGTCACCGACTTTGGTTGTTCCCAACTTTGTATTGCTTCAATCTTCGCCGGGTCAACAGATACTCCATGTTTTGACACCACGTGCCCAAGGAATGCTACTTCCTCAAGCCAGAACTCGCATTTCTTTAACTTGGCATATAACTTGTTTTCACGAAGCCTTTGGAGTACCAGCTTCAAATGGTGCTCATGATCTTCACGACTTTTGGAATATATGAGGATGTCATCAATAAAAACAACAACGAACTGATCTAAATATTCCTTGAATACTCAGTTCATCATATCCATGAAAGCCGCATGAACATTAGTCAATCTAAAAGACATGACTAAGAATTCATAATGCCCGTACCGAGTTCTAAAGGCAGTCTTTGGAATATTCTCAGTTCTAATCTTCAGCTGATGATATCCAGAACGAAGATCAATTTTTGAAAAGAATTGTGCTCCTTGTAACTGGTCAAACAGGTCATCAATACGAGGTAGCGGATACCTATTCTTGATAGTGACATGGTTTAATTCCTGGTAGTCGATACAAAGTCGCATACTTCCGCCTTTCTTCTTTACGAATAAAACAGGAGCACACCAAGGAGATGTACTAGGACGAATGAAACCGATGTCCAACAACTCCTGTAATTGGACCTTTAACTCTTGAAGTTTAATAGGAGCCATTCGATATGAGATTTTAGAAATGGGCTTTGTACCAGGTTCAAGATCTATAAAGAATTCAACTTCACGTTCTGGGAGTAAATCGGGAAGTTCTTCAGGAAATACGTCAGTAAAGTCAATAACAACAGGAATATTATTCAAATATGACGTGTCTTTATTCAAATCCATAGCATGGGCTAAGAAAGCTTGACATCCGTTTTTTAATAAACGAATAGCTTTATGACTTGATATAACAGTGATTGATTTTAATGGCTTAGTTGCTTGAATTCGCACAATAGGTTGCTTAGGAATATGAAAACTAACAACCTTACGAAAACAATCAATTTTGGCATGATGAGTAGTTAACCAATCAATCCCTAAAATCACGTCAAATGCAAGTATCTTTAAAGAAATAAGGTCAACAGGTAAGGTGATGGTGCCAACTTGGATCAAACAAGATTTATAAACAGTGGATGTGATGAAAGTTTCTCCTAACGGAGTCTCCACAGATAAATTAAAGTCTAATTTCTCCGGAGGTAAGTTTAAACGTTGAGCACAAGCAGGAGAAATAAATGAATGGGTAGCATCGATATCTAGTAAGGTATAAACTTCGCATGAATTTATGATTAGCTTACCCGTGATCACCTCGTTTGGGTTCCTCACATATTGACCAGTCACGACAAACTCTCTTCCAGGAACATTTGACTTTGACTTTTCTGGGACAGCCTTTTGAGTCACCATTCCCGCTGGACTTGGTTTCGCTACAGTGCAATCTCGAGCGATATGTCCTTCCTTTCCACAGTTATAACATACCTTAAACTGTTGTGGGCAGTTTGGGCTGATATGTCCTTCTTTTTCACACTTATAGCATATGACCGGTGGTCGTTCTCCTCCCTTGGAACCAGTTGTTGCTGGTGCTGACGTCTTCGTATTGTCATTGTTGAATCTCCTCTTTTTAAAATCTCCTCCCGACTCGCTTCTTCTATTCTTATGGCCATGATTACCACCAGAGTGGTTGCCGCTCTTGCCCGTATTTTTCTTTCTCCGCTGGTTATCGTTGTTCTGATGACTGCTGTCACCGGTATGATCCTGGTTGTGGTCCCTCGGTTGAACGTACTCGTTATCTCACTCTAATAATTGAGCCCTGTTGACAACATCTGAATAGAGAGAAAATTTATGTGAAATGAGATATTGACGTATGTCGGGTTTCAAACCTCTTAGAAATATCCGTGTCATACGTTCCTCTTTCCCCACCAAATGAGGTGCAAACCTGGACAACTCTGCAAACTTCGCCTCGTACTAGGACACCGTCATGTTATTCTGCTCCAGTCTAATAAACTCTACCTCCTTCATATGACGAATACTTTCAGGAAAGTACTTGTCATTGAACAGTTTCTGAAACGTTTCCCAAGACATGCTAAGTGCGGCTGGATGGGTACGCTTTACAGATTCCCACCAATAATCTGCCTCATTACGAAACATAAAGGTGGCGAATGGAACCTTCTGTTCTTCCGTGCATCCCAAGACATAGAATATCTTGGTAATTTGTTTGACCCACGTCTCCGCCTTAATCAGATCCGGCTTTCCCCATAATTCTGGTGGTCCCAACTCCTTGAACTGCTTGGCTGTGACAAATCGTGAATTGCTATTATTTTCTCCTGTATTTTGAACACGAGTCTCCCTCGTCTGATTTTGCATGAACTGCAAAAAGTTTCTAAACATCCCATCGTTCATCATCTGCTCAGTGGTATTGTTCACAGGAGGAACATTGCCAGCCTGTTACACGTTCTCCTCGTTGGTGAGTACAGGCGTCTCCACGGTTTCGTTTACTCCACTGTTCACATTCTCAGTTGCCATTCTTAAATACTGCCATAAAACAAGGGTTAATTAAACAAATTAACAAATCACATAATACACCTATATTATGACTGACCAACAAATAAGCTTAGGTATGACACACTAGCGAAGGATTTACTCGCCCATTCTGAGTTGTCAAAATACATGGTACAAAAACAACTACAACTTTATTAATACAACATAAAAACTGTGAGTTTAAATATAAATATTATCATCTAGACAATATCTACACTCAAATAAGTCCTCATTACAATTACTAATACACTATTTTACAGAATAGTGAGGACTACTAGAACCACTTCTAGAACCATCATTCCACACCCCAACTAGTACTCGCTACATTCTCGTCTCCTAAGAAGAAAAATGGAACAACATGGAAAAGGGTGAGCTCAACTAGCCCAGTAAAGAATATTATGACTAAGATAATAAAACAAATTATCGTTAGTCTTCAACAGGGAAAAATCTAATAGAATACAATAGACAACAAGTTTTAATTCAATATTCGCAGCGGAAACAATAATTCATAGAAGAGTTACGTAGAGAATAAAATCTACTATTATCTATGAATTTAAAAGTCAATCATCAATATTTTATCCCTGTAACATAAATCAATATATATCTGGAATCAAAAATTCATCTTTGCTCTACAGGCCAAAGATATTCACCAGTTGGTCATGTTCATCTAAACACATGTTCATCTTTGCACTACGGGCCAAAGATAATCATCAGAAATCATTAATCTTTGCACTACAGGCCAAAGATATTCAATTATATCATCATTTAGGACTGAGGATGATGAAAAATATTTTAAAGAAAACGAATCCAGTGAAACAAAATAATAAATATTAAGGATTCGTATTTCAGCTATTCCATGTCCAAAAATACCTCATAAATAATTATAGTGGAGTAAAATTCAAGAATGATCAAAACATGGATACAATCAAAGCTAGTATCCATAATAGATATTTTGGACAAAAAGAAAAAAAATTTATTTTTCGGTGAATAGTGTTGTATTCGTGAATAGTGTCGTATACGTGAATAGTACCGTATACGTGAATATTAATCCCGACACAAAAAGTTCTAAATTTAATAAAAAATTCAGATCAATACTTCGGCATAATGATATTGAAGAAAATAATACCATTTAAGAAGAAATAACATCCCTTACCTCGTAAAAACTGTACTTCTAGTTGAAACACCAGATATAGGCTATGACTTGAACTTGCACTGTATAGCAACACTCAAAGTATTAAAATACTCACAAGAATACGCTCAATATATCGAGAGAGAGAGAGAGAGAGAGAGAGAAAATTTCAGTTTCTGGTGTGATTTTCAATTCTAACATAAGCACCCTATTTATAGAAAAATACTTAGAACACCAAAGCAGAAAATTTAATATAATATAAATATATATATATACAAATTTCCTACGTGCACCTTTGGCAACTGAAATCAGCCCCTAGAAGATGTTAATGATGCTTTTAAAATGTAAAAAACGTTTTTATTAATAAAAATAAATAAAACTTCCAAAAATCAATTATTTCGGAACTTTAGAACTTCAATAATTCATAATAAATAGTCCTTTTGTCAGAAAAATTCGAACTACATGTCTTTTTCATAGAAAATTTCATTATCTACAACTTTACAGAAGAAAATTTTTCCAAATTCTAAACAGAAATTGACCGAAATTCACAAGCGGACGATTTTACAGGCTATAATCAAATTTCAGTCAAGAATGGGGTCCACCGACACACAAAATATGTGTTAATCATTTAATGCAATAAAAATACTCTTCCTCCTCATATATTCATATATCCCACATTCATTATAAAAATATCATCATTATTATATTATAATAATATAATAAAATATTATTTTATCAAAAATGATAAAATATCGATTTTCAACAATTGTCACTTTAAAAAAAATTTCTCCATCTATATCCACATAAAATGAATATTTTCATCATCATATAAATTAATAATTAATTATTCACAAATAATATTACAGAATCACAATACTGACAACCAGGCAATTACCAAAAAAGAGGGGGCTTTCCAATAAGAATTTTTCCTTACTAGCGCAATTAGGTGACCAAACCTCTCCTTAGGCATAATTTTTTAGACATTGTCAATAATGTTATCTAATAATATTATTCAGATAATATGAATTATTGCTCCGATAATGGAAAATACTGTGTAGTGACAATTATTGAAACAACAATAATATAAAATATCAACGCAGCAATTATTGAATCAATAAAATAAAATACTGAATTGTAATTACTGTAACAATTATTGAGTAGTGTCTTCTTACGTAAGAATCAGTAATTGGTGCAATACCGTGTGCTACTGTGCAACAACGCGTATTACTGTGCTTTAACCACCGGGTATTCCAACAGTATTAACGGTAACAACTACGCCGTTATTTATAAACAACTTATACTTGTCATTTTCTTCATCTAATCACTTTCCGTTATGGGGCCCACAAAAGACTGCGCCATCGTACGAATATTTCCCAACAGGAAGAATATTTCACGACCAAGCGAATATTCCCCGACAACAATGAATATTTTATAACCACTTGCTTATTTAAAATATTTGTGCATTTTACCCATAACTAATCTTATTAATCAATTCAACCTTTACTATTTCAAAATAATAAATAAATGAAATTAAATTTTATTTATTAATAATTTGGGGTCTTACATATGTGACGGTTTTAGGTGGGTTGAATAACTAAATTTATGGTTCTGGTTTGATTACTAGCCAAAACTGCACGCATAAAATCGAAACCGCACCATGTGTCTGTATGTATTATCTCTAATAAATTCTAAAGTTACTTTTCACTTGAACACGCTCAGAGAAAACTCCAGTCTTGCATTGTCATTTTTTCACCAATTGAAAGAAGATTGTTAGAGGTTATATAGTCAAAAATTAAGTAATTGAGTTTTGAAATTTTAAATTTGTTTGATACGTTATTGGAGGGGCTTATAGCTGAGGGGCCAAATTCATTGGTTCGAGCACTTGATGCATTGGTTTAAGGTCAATGCTATAATAGTAATAGTCTAATAGATTATTTTTCAAATTAGGTATAGTTAGGATTATATTCTATAAGTCCTCCCTGTGATATATAAGATAGAATTTCATTCTATCTCCAGTATATACTTTTAATTTTTGAGAAACTAGATAAATATTCTTGCTTGTTATCGAATATATGGTCTCCGTTGTTTTATATAGCGTATGTTTTAGTTTTAAAGCATCATTCCTTTATTATAAACTAAAACTATTTTACGTGTCTGACTGTTCTATGATTTGATGGTGAATTTGATATGTTTGGCAGAAGGAACTTTGGTTCTATGTTTGATATAATTCTCAGTGCCAACTCTGTTACTAAGTTAATTGCTCGATATAAGCTATATGTTAAATTTTATTGAAAGCTTAGATTTTTTTATTGTTTCAATTGGTTTTGGAACCGAAATCGCACTAATTAAAACCACACCGCACACTTTAAAACCGCACCACAACAATCACAAGCGGTTTCGTGTGCGGTTTAAAATTTTCAAACCACACCTAAATGGTTTTGGGTGCAGTTTGGACTTCAAACCGCACCATACTCACCCCTATCGAACACAACATCAATGACATACATCAAAAATGAAGCACAAAAAATTTTAAATCAATAATCTTAAACTAACTACATCAAAATACCAAATCATGAAAAAGAATTAAAGAGGGAGATTAATTGGGAGGAAATGAGTTTCGCAACCAGGTGGATGTGCTTTTTTGTTTCTCAAACCATTCATATCTTAGTTTTGTTTCTTTTCTAAGTTCTCTGGATTTTGTTGGAAGAAGATGGATTTAGTGATGATGTTCGGCGTCGGTAGTGGATGTGTTCGGTAAGAATGGAATGAAGAAAAATGGAGGAGAGATATGTGCCTTTTCCGATCTGGGTGTTGCGTCTTTTCATTGCTTATCTATTTAATGTTCAGATTAAGATGTGTTTTCATAGTGGTTCAGCTGAATTCCTTGATTCATCATATTCCTTTTTCGTTCCAGTTCTGTATCGATTTGGGTTGTTTCTTCTAACTTTGATTTTGATTGTTCAAAAAATTTCTTTTTGGTTTTGATATGCTGCAGTTTATGGCTGCATTTTGGTCTGATCGGATAACCCTTTTTATTTGACCAGATGTTTCAGATTTGACTGCATTTAGATCATATCTTTTTTATTTGATCAGATATGTTTCTCTTGCTTTCATGTGTTTTTATCTGATCGGATAATATGTTATTTAATTTGTTCTTTTAGTTTGATTTTAATTTTGGCAGTAATTTATTTTTAAATATTATTCATAACTTGTTTTAAATTTATAAATTAATTTATTTTGTAAAATATAATGACTATTTTGATAGTAATTTGTTTTTAAATATCATAATTATAATAATAATTGTAATTATTATGTTGATAATAATAATAATAATAATCCATCCATTTCAAAATATTAGATAATTTATATTTTTAAAGTGAACTTAAAATATTTAAAAATTAAAAAAAACTAATATGAATTCATTAGTTTTATATAAATATATTTGTAAACATTATACATTAATATATTTTATTATTAATTTATTTAATTATTTGTTATGTACATTAATTTTATTTATATTTTGTTTAATTATTTGTTATAGAATTGACAATTGTTGTATTTTTTAATTGTTGAATATCCACCTAAGCATGTGATGTGCTGCCAAATAAATATTCTGTTAATTTTGAACACTTTTAGATAGAAATTTCAATTTTTATAAAAAAAAATATTGTTTAATGAGTTGACAATAAAAAATTTTAGTTCAGTGATGTATTTATAAACTGAGGTCGAGTAGAGTGAGGGAAAGTATATTAAACCCTAAATGCGTACATACTTTGAAATTTGATCCCCATACAATAAAAAATAAAATAATATAAAATTAAGGCTGTAAACAACCAAAATAGTTTGGGATTGACTTGAAAAATACGAGTGAGATTCAGATTCGTTAATAATATGATCCAAATTTAAGTATAAAAAATAATTTGAATAAAAATATGAGTAGAATCTGAATAAATTTATACTCGACTCGTTTAAGATTCAAACTATTTAAATGTTGACACCTACTGACCTACATGCTTAAAATAGTAAGAAACTACTCTCTCCGTCCCATGATAAAAGTCCTTATTACAATTTTGAATAGTCCCATGTTAAATATCTATTTTCCTTTAATAACCAAATTTTTACACATATTTTTCTATTATACCCGTAACATTAAATATCTCATACTTTTTTTATTCTAATTCTCTCTTCATATTTAATGATATTATTATGGGCAATTTTATCATTTCATTTATCTTCTTAATATGCGTGAAAAATCCACTATAATTTTTATCTTAGGACGGAGGGAGTATTAGTTATTACTATTCACACCAACATCAATAAATACCGAACAAATGATAAAAAAAACTGTGACATTAATATTCTCACCAACATCAATAAATACTGAACAATATTATGGATGGACGCTCGCTCTTTCCCTAAAAAAATATTATATCGTGGATTAGATGATGTACATATACTGTTATGTCTGGGATATAAAAGTACTTGCATTTTTTATTAAGGATTATTGAAATTTAATTCTTCAATCAAAAATAATTTTTAAAAATGAAAAAAATATAAATTGTTAAGAGACTAGAATTATAAAAAGTGAATCGTACGGTTACAAACTTGTTGAATTATAAAAAGTGAAGAGGTAATCAATTTTCAATTTAATTGAGTTAATTTGTTGGTTGAGTTCATGACTCAAATGAGTTTAGTTTGAAAAGAATTAATTTATTAATTTATTAATTTTTTTTTATCTTTCACTTCATTTCTCCGTACTAGATTCTTACTCTTCTTTTTCTCTATTTTTATTGGGCAACAAAAATCAAAATTCTAATTCACAGCTTTAGTAGGATACATTGAATGAAAACATATAATCATTCACATTTCTCAATTCATGTAACTCCATCTTTCCCTCTACATTATTTATATATATTCAATTATTCACAACCACAATATATATATATATATATATATATATATATATATATATATATATATATATATATATATGTATGTTAGATTTTGGGTATCCAAATAGGACGTCCATAGAGGGTCTGACCCATTTAGTTTATTAGTCAATTTATGATATTGACCAAGTTATTTACGTAACTGAGAGTTGGAGAGATTGTAAGGAAGTTGTTCAACTACTTCTGCCTATAAAACTCACGTCTCCTCTCCTCAATTGATACACGATTATTTGAGTTGGCCCAAAACCCTAGAAATTTTTATCAATAACCTCTCCCAATATAGACTAAACCCTAATTGTTACGAATCGTGGACTTGAGCTTCATTCTCGTATTGTAGTTTGAAGATGTCTTTGGGTTGCAGATGACGATCAATTGCAGAAAGTTTTCCACACCAAAAAGTTCTATCATGCTTTAGAGGTATGAATTTAATTTACATTTTAGTGTAAATATGTCATTATACATATCATATTATTCCTTCATTGGTATCAGAGAAATATTTATTATCGATCTTATGTATGTCATGTATGAAGTTTTACACAAACTCCATTGATGAATGTTTTAAAAGCTTGAAAACATAATCAAACCACCTAATTTGACCAGCCATAACTTTTTATGTAATTATCTGTTTCATGTGATTAAGATATGTATGCATAGTACTCGTTCTAAGCTTTCCAACGATATATTATACACATAAATCGGAGTTATATAGACTGATATATGACTACTCAAAGTTTTGATCGTGAAAGGGTAAATCTAAAAATTTCTGAATTCTAAAGGTTGAAGATAAAATGCAATCCCACTCTCAGTAGGATTCACGTTCATCACAACCCCATCATGAAAGCTCCCAAAATAAAGGTTGAGCATACCAATGGACTTAAGAAGTTCAATCGATTAGAATGAAAAAAACTGCATTGCGAACGAAGGCCGGCAAGGCGGCACATGGACCATACAAGCGCCGGAGCGCCGCAGTGGCCAGGCATGAGCGCGCATTGCCCAGCTGTTATTGTAGCAGATAACGCGTGCGGAACACGCGCCTTTTGGCCGACCCGCCTGTCCTAACCCGCTCGATATGGTCTGACCCATCGCCCCGTCTTCTTGACCCGCATGTATGACCCGATCCAACATAAGTTGTCTTTTTTATTTATTTCTAGAAAATTAATTTAATAATTGTTTTTTGCATGGAAATTAATTTAAAAATAGTTATAATGATTATTAAAATTTGAAAATTTTACATAAATTAATTATTAGCATATTATTAATGTTTCCAATGGAATTTTAAAATATTAATATATTTGGATATTTTTTGGTTAATTTCTAATATATTAAGCAATGGTTTATTAATTATGAAAATTAGCAAACTTATCAAAAAAAATTCAAGAAAATTACAATACAATTTTTACGAAGTTAAGATACTGTTGTAAAGTTTTCAAAAGAAATTACTCCCTCCGTCCCAGGATAAAAGTTCTGGTAGACTTTTTACGCATCTTAAGAAGATGAATGAAATGACAAAATTGCCCATAATAATATATCATTAATTATTTTCAATGTAGGTAAAAGAGTGATTTTTTAACTATTCAATTCAAAATATTCTATCTCCATACTTATTAAATATAGAGAGAGAACTATAATAAGAAAAGTATGAGATATTTAATGCAACAGACATAATAGAAAAAAAATGTGTAAAAATTTGGTTATTAAAAGAAAGTGGACATTTAATATGGGACTATCCAAAATAGTAATAAGGACTTTTATCATGGGATGGAGGGAGTAATATAATTGGATATTTTTGTTTAATTTCCATTTATTTACATGATGGTTAATTAATTATAAAATTTTTATAATTAACAAAATTTATCAAGAAAATTCCTGTAACCATTTTATGATGTTTAGCTACTGTATTGAATTTTTTGGGAAGAAATTGAAAATATATGGGTATTTTGGTTAATTTCTAACTAATTATGAAATGATTAATTAATTTTAATAATTAAAATAATTATCAGAAAAATACAGTAACCTTTTATGATGATAAGCTACTGTTGAAAAAAAATTTGGAAGCATTTTATTGTGTTTATAGCATACTTAGTATATTAATTGAGTAATATTGCCTATTGTTTAAATTCCTTTGTTTATATTTTGATATATTAATCATTGATTGTTGGAATTAAATTACCATGTTACAATTACACATATAACCTTGTCCCTAGTGAGAGTAATTTAGGTGGTAGTAATTTAATTAAGTTATTTCCTAAATTACACGTCTTATGCGCTGAAAAATTAATTTTAAATAATTAGGCATTCATACGAATTGTGATTCCAAAGCCTGGCGAGGTCTCCCATTTGTATTTATGTCCCATTATTTTTATGTTAATTTAGATCATATGGCAAAAATGATTTATATATTGTGGTGAACTAATCGAAAATCTCTAATAAGATTCTCTTCCGTTTTCTTTTTCCAAAAGAAAATGGACATGGTTATGTTGCATCTCTTAACTACCAAATTCGATAGTTATACAAAGAAAGTTGAGCAAAGCTTTAGAGAACATTTTCAGGTCATGTCGGATATGATTGAAATGTTGGGAGTTACTGGCAACTCTTTGTCAGATGAATAACAAATTCGAGAAGTGATACGCTCATTTCCCAACAATTGGAACAATCTCAAGGTTAACATAGCTCAAAATGAAAACATTAAATCCTTGAAAGATATTTGTCATCACCTTGAGCGCTTAGAAGCTGAGCCATTGGAGGTTAAGCGTTTAAGGACTAAACAACTAGAAGATGAACTTTTAAAGGCTCAACAAATAACGATTGCTAATGCTAATTCTCCTCAGAAAGTTGCAGAGGCTGGTTGTAAGACCCCAAATTATTAATAAATGAAATTTAAATTCTCTCTATTTATTATTTTGAAATAGTAAGTGTTAAATTGATTAATGAGGTTAGTTATGGGTAAAATGCGTAAATATTTAAATAAGCAAGTGGTTATAAAATATTCATTGTTGTCGGGAAATATTCGTTTGGTCGTGGAATATTCTTCCTGTCGGGGAATATTCGTACGACGGCGTAGTCTTTTGTGGGCCCCATAACGGAAAGCGATTGGATGAAGAAAACGACAAGTATATGTTTTTTAACGGCGTAGTTGTTACCGTTAATACTGTTGGAATACCCGGTGGTTAAAACACAGTAATACGCGTTGTTACACAGTAGCACACTGTATTGCACCAATTATTGATTCTTACGTAAGAAGGCACTACTCAATAATGGTTACAGTAATTACTGTTCAGTATTTTATTTTATTGATTCAATAATTGCTGCGTTGATATTTTATATTACTGTTGTTTCAATAATTGTCACTACACAGTATTTCCCATTATCAGATCAATAATTCATATTATTTGAATAATATTATTAGATAACATTATTGGCAATGTCTAGAAAGTTCTGTCTAAGGAGAGGTTTGGTCATCTAATTGCGCGCCAGTAAGGAGAAATCCTTATTGGAAAGCCCCCTCTTTCCTGGGAACGGCCTGGTTGTCATAAATGTGATTCTGTAATATTATTTGTAAATAATTAATTATTGATTCATATGATAAGGAAATATTTATTTTTGTGGATATAAATGAGGGATATATTTTTGTGGTTAAAAATGAAGGAGTTAATGTTGAGGTTTTTATCAGTATTTTTGTCGGAATGGAGGTATTAAAAATCAGGGTTTTTGAGATATTTTGCGGGAGTTATAATTTTTAATCCGACCGTTGGATCGTGGTAATTTTTGGATATGTTATACATATATAAGTTGAGTATATGTCCACAAATTTTGAACCGTTAAAAATGAACGTATGATTTATTATGAATTTTACGAGATGACTGGTTCAGAAATTGTTGAATTTTCGGAGTTAATCATTTTGGTAGAAAATTCTAGAATTGGTGGGCCCCACTCTTGGTTGGTGAAGAAATGTGCTGAGATTTTTATTCAAATGTGGTGGGTGGGAATAGTAGCAGGTAAAGCCATCAGGTTGCAGGTTAAGTCTGCTTCGGCGTGCTAACATTTTCCTATAAATAGAGGGCTAAGTTAGAATTGAAAATCACACCAGAAACAAGTTTTCTCTCTTTCTCTCTCTAGATTATTGAGTGTATTTTGTGAGTATTTAGATACTTTGAGAGTTTCTATTCATCAGAGCAAGTGTCTTTCAGCCTTATACCGGTATTCCGACCAGAAGTACTGTCTGTACGAGGTAAGGGATGTTATTTTATTCAAAAATGATATTATTTCTTCAATATCATTATGCCGAAATATTGGTTGGAAATTTTTATCAAATTTGGAACTTTTCACGTCGGGGTTACTATTCATGAGTTACTATTCACGAGTTACTATTCACGAGTTACTATTCACCGAAAAATAAAATTTTCTTCTTTTCGTCCAAAATATCTATTCTGGGTACTAGCTTTGATTGTATCCATGTTTTGATCATTCTTGAATTCTACTTCACTATGAATAATTATAAGGTATTTTTGGACATGAATAAATCGAAATACGAATCCTTAATATTTGTTATTTTGTTTCACTGGATTCGTTTTCTTTAATATATTTTTCATCATCCTCAGTCCTAAATGATGATATTACTGAATATCTTTGGCCGTAGTGCAAAGATGAATGATTAACTGATGAATATCTTTGGCCCGTAGTGCAAAGATGAACAGGTGTTGAGATGAACATGACCGACTGGTGATACAAATGAATATCTTTGGCCTGTAGTGCAAAGATGAATATTTGATTAAAGATGGTTATTGATTGTTGTTACAGGGATAAAATATTGATGATGGACTTTTAAATCTTAGAAGATAGTAGAACTCATTCTCTACTTGACTCTTCTAATGGTTTGCTGTTTCCGCTGCAGTTATTGATTTAAAACTTGTTGTCTATTGTATTCTATTAGATTTTTCCCTGTTGAAGACTAACGATAATTTGTTCTGTATTATCTTAGTCATAATGTTCTTTACTGGGCTAGTTGAGCTCACCCTTTTCCTTTTTGTTCCATTTTTCTCAGGAGGCGAGAATGTAGCGAGTACTAGTCGGGGTATGGAATGATGGTTCTAGAAGTTACTTTAGTAGTCCTCACTATTTTTGTGAAATAATGTATCAATAATTGTAATGAGGGCTTATTTGAGTGTGGATATTGTCTAAATGACAATATTTGTATTTAAACTCACAGTTCTTGTGTTGTAATAATAAAGATGTAGTTGTTTCTGTACCATGTATTTTGGCGACTCAGAATGGGTGTTGTATACCTATTTTGGGGGCGTCACAGTTGGTATCAGAGCTTAGGGATATGATCTCTGGCGGAGATCGGGGAATAGAACTAGGAGGGGAGAGACGAATCCTTCGCTAGTGTGTCCTACCTAAGCTTATTTATTGGTCAGTCATAATATAGGGGTATTATGTGATTTGTTAATTTATTTAATTAACCCTTGTTTTATGGCAGTATTTGAGAATGTCGACTGAGAATGTTAATAGTGGAGTAAATGAGACCGTGGAGACACCGGTGCTTACCAACGAGGAGAACGTGCAACAGGCTGGCAATGTTCCTCCTGTGAACAACACCAATGAGCAGATGATGAACGATGGAATGTTTAGAAGTTTTTTGCAATTCATGCAAAACCAGACAAGGGAGACTCGTGTTCAAAATACAGGAGGAAATGATAGCAATTCACGGTTTGTCACAGCCAAACAGTTCAAAGAATTGGGACCACCAGAATTTAAGGGAAAGCCGGATCCGATCATGGCGGAAACGTGGGTCAAGCAAATTACCAAGATATTCGATGTCTTGGGATGCACGGAGGAACAGAAGGTTCCATTCGCCACCTTTATGTTCCGTGGCGAGGCAGATTACTGGTGGGAGTCTGTGAAGCGTACCCATCCAACCGCACTCAGCATGTCTTGGGAGACATTTCAAAAACTGTTCAATGACAAGTACTTTCCTGAAAGTATTCGTCATATGAAGGAGGTAGAGTTTATTAGACTAGAGCAGAATAATATGACGGTATCTCAGTACGAGGCAAAGTTTGCAGAGTTGTCCAGGTTTGCACCTCATTTGGTGGAGAATGAGGAACGTATGACGAGGATGTTTCTGAGAGGTTTGAAACCCGGCATACGTCAATATCTCATTTCTCATAAATTTTCTCTCTATTCAGATGTTGTCAACAGGGCTCAATTATTAGAGCGAGATAACGAGTACGGTCAACTGAGGGATCACAACCAGGATCATATCGGTGACAGCAGTCATCAGAACAATGATAACCAGCGGAGAAAGAAAAATACAGACAAGAACGGCAACCACTCTGGTGGTAATCGTGGCTATGAAAATAGAAGAAGCGAGTCGGGAGGAGATTTTAAAAAGAGGAGATTCAACAATGACAATACGAAGACGTCAGCACCAACAGCAATTGGTTCCAAGGGAGGAGAACGACCACCGGTTATATGCTATAAGTGCGGAAAAGAAGGACATATCAGCCCAAACTGCCCACAACAGTTTAAGGTATGTTATAATTGTGGAAAGGAAGGACATATCGCTCGAGATTGCACTGTAGCAAAACCAAGTCCAGCGGGGATGGTGACTCAAAAAGCTGTCCCAGAAAAGATAAAGTCAACGGTTCCTGGAAGAGCGTTTGTCGTGACTGGTCAACATGCGAGGAACCCAAACGAGGTGATCACGGGTAAGCTAATCATAAATTCATGCGAAGTTTATACCTTATTAGATACCGGTTCTACCCATTCTTTTATCTCTCCTGCTTGTGCTCAACGTTTAAACTTGACTCCGGAGAAGTTAGACTTTGATTTATCTGTGGAGACTCCGTTAGGAGAAACTTTCATCACATCCACTGTTTATAAATCTTGTGTGATCCAAGTTGGTACCATCACCTTACCTGTTGACCTTATCTCTTTAAAGATACTTGCTTTTGATGTGATTTTAGGGATTGATTGGCTAACTACTCATCATGCCAAAATTGATTGTTTTCGTAAGGTTGTTAGTTTTCATATTCCTAACCAACCTGTTGTACGAATTCAAACAACTAAGCCATTAAAATCAATCACTGTTATATCAAGCCATAAAGCCATTCGTTTATTAAAAAACGGATGTCAAGCTTTCTTAGCCCATGTTATGGATTTGAATAAAGACACGTCAAATTTGAATAATATTCCTGTTGTTATTGACTTTCCTGACGTATTTCCTGAAGAACTTCCCGGTCTACCCCCGGAACGAGAAATTGAATTCTTTATTGATCTTGAACCTGGTACAAAGCCCATTTCTAAAACCCCATATCGAATGGCTCCTATTGAACTTCAGGAGTTAAAGGTCCAACTACAAGAGTTGTTGGACATCGGTTTCATTCGTCCTAGTACATCTCCTTGGGGTGCTCCTGTTTTATTTGTAAAGAAAAAAGACGGGAGTATGCGACTTTGTATTGATTACCGGGAATTAAACCATGTCACTATTAAGAATAGGTATCCGCTACCTCGTATTGATGACCTGTTTGACCAGTTACAAGGAGCACAGTTCTTTTCAAAGATCGATCTTCGTTCTGGATATCATCAGCTGAAGGTTAAAACTGAGGATATTCCAAAGACTGCCTTCAGAACTCGGTACGGGCATTATGAGTTCCTAGTTATGTCTTTTGGATTGACTAATGCTCCTGCGGCTTTCATGGATATGATGAACCGAGTATTTAAGGATTATTTGGATCAGTTCGTTGTTGTCTTTATTGATGACATCCTCATATATTCCAAAAGCCGTGAAGATCATGAGCATCATTTGAAGCTGGTACTCCAAAGGCTGCGTGAAAATAAGTTATATGCCAAGTTGAAGAAATGCGAGTTCTGGCTTGAGGAAGTAGCTTTCCTAGGGCACGTGGTGTCAAAACATGGAGTATCTGTTGACCCGGCGAAGATTGAAGCAATACAAAGTTGGGAGCAACCAAAGACGGTGACCGAAGTACGTAGCTTTCTAGGCTTAGCTGGTTATTATCGAAGATTCGTGGAAGGGTTTTCTCGAATCGCTACCCCGTTAACTCAGCTGACTCGGAAAGATATCAAATTCGTATGGAGCGAGGAATGCGAGAAGAGTTTTCAAGAGCTTAAGAGGAGACTCATTTCGGCACCTGTTCTGACAATACCATCTGGTTCGGATGGATTTGTTATCTACAGTGATGCTTCAGGCAAAGGGTTAGGATGTGTTCTCATGCAACATGGGAAAGTCATAGCCTATGCCTCGCGACAACTCAAAGAATATGAGAGGAATTATCCTACTCATGATTTGGAGTTGGCAGCAGTAGTTTTCGCGTTGAAGATCTGGAGACACTACCTGTATGGGGAGAAAGTGGAGATCTATACAGATCATAAAAGCCTTAAATATTTCTTCACCCAAAAGGAACTCAACATGCGGCAGCGACGTTGGCTCGAGCTGTTGAAAGATTACGATCATACCATCCAATATCATCCTGGAAAAGCAAACGTAGTAGCTGACGCATTGAGTAGAAGATCATATGCGGGTACGAGTGCAATGTTGTTAACACAAAGGCCCATTTTGTATGACTTGCAAAGGATGGAGATAGAGATGAAGGCTCCAAGTACCCACATGATGATATCAAATATACGAGTAGAACCGACTTTAATCGATAAAGTTAAAGCTGCTCAAGCTACGGACATAGAGCTGATGCGTATGAAGAAGAAAGTGCAAGAAGGTTCTATTCCAGAAGCAAGAATCGATGAAGAAGGAATACTTCGAGTTCACTCTAGACTCTGTGTTCCTAACAATTCTGATTTGAAGTACAAGATCATGATGGAAGCACACAATACACCATTTGCAATCCATCCTGGAAGTACCAAAATGTATCGTGATCTACGACATACATTTTGGTGGAATAATATGAAGAGAGAGATTGCAAAGTTTATCTCGAGGTGTTTAACTTGTCAACGTGTAAAGGCGGAACATCAAGTACCAAAGGGTCCATTGCAACCACTTGAGATTCCGAAATGGAAGTGGGAACACATTACCATGGATTTCGTTACGGGTCTTCCCACGGTTTCTCAAGGCATAAATGCTATTTGGGTTATTGTTGATAGATTAACCAAGTCTGCTCATTTCTTGCCGATACGGGAGACTTATTCCCTTGAACGTCTTGCTCGTATATACGTAGATGAGATTGTGAGACTGCATGGCATGCCAGTATCCATAGTTTCGGATCGTGACCCAAGATTCACTTCAAGATTTTGGGTTAGCTTGCAAAAAGCTATGGGCACAGATTTACGATTTAGTTCGGCATACCATCCTCAAACGGACGGACAATCAGAGAGGACTATTCAAACTCTTGAAGATCTATTAAGACTTTGTGTCCTAGATTTCAAAGGGAGTTGGGATAAGTACCTACCATTGGTGGAATTCTCTTACAATAACAGTTATCAGGCAAGTATAGGTGTGGCCCCATTTGAAGCATTATATGGACGAAAGTGTCGCTCTCCAGTATGCTGGGACGAGGTGGGTGAAGCAACATTGTTGGGACCAGAGTTGGTACGCATGACTACAGAGAAGATCCAAACGATTCGACAACGTATACAAACGGCACAGGATCGACAAAAGAGTTATGCGGATCTTCATCGGAAGGACGTGGAATTTGACATTGGGGATCATGTATTGTTGCGTGTGGCTCCATGGAAAGGAGTTACAAGATTTGGGAAGAGAGGAAAGCTCAATCCACGATTTATTGGTCCATTTCAGATTCTTGACCGAGTAGGAAATGTGGCCTATAGACTTGCGTTACCTCCAAGTATGTCTCGTGTTCATAATGTTTTTCATATATCTGTGTTACGTAAATATGTGAAAGACCCAGACCACGTTATTGAGTTAGAACCGGACGAGATAGCTGAAGACTTAACGTACGAAGAGGTACCTGTCAAGATCTTGGATAGAAAGGAGCATGTCCTACGCACGAAGGTCATACCACAAGTTAAAGTTTTGTGGAGAAACCATGCTATTGAGGAAATGACCTGGGAGTTGGAAACGGAAATGAAAGCGAGGTATCCTCATCTTTTCGAAACACCAGGTACGTACGTCAATTTCGAGGACGAAATTTCATAAGGAGGGGAGGTTGTAAGACCCCAAATTATTAATAAATGAAATTTAAATTCCCTCTATTTATTATTTTGAAATAGTAAGTGTTAAATTGATTAATGAGGTTAGTTATGGGTAAAATGCGTAAATATTTAAATAAGCAAGTGGTTATAAAATATTCATTGTTGTCGGGGAATATTCGTTTGGTCGTGGAATATTCTTCCTGTCGGGGAATATTCGTACGACGGCGCAGTCTTTTGTGGGCCCCATAACGGAAAGCGATTGGATGAAGAAAACGACAAGTATATGTTTTTTAACGGCGTAGTTGTTACCGTTAATACTGTTGGAATACCCGGTGGTTAAAACACAGTAATACGCGTTGTTACACAGTAGCACACTGTATTGCACCAATTATTGATTCTTACGTAAGAAGGCACTACTCAATAATGGTTACAGTAATTACTGTTCAGTATTTTATTTTATTGATTCAATAATTGCTGCGTTGATATTTTATATTACTGTTGTTTCAATAATTGTCACTACACAGTATTTCCCATTATCAGATCAATAATTCATATTATTTGAATAATATTATTAGATAACATTATTGGCAATGTCTAGAAAGTTCTGTCTAAGGAGAGGTTTGGTCATCTAATTGCGCGCCAGTAAGGAGAAATCCTTATTGGAAAGCCCCCTCTTTCCTGGGAACGGCCTGGTTGTCATAAATGTGATTCTGTAATATTATTTGTAAATAATTAATTATTGATTCATATGATAAGGAAATATTTATTTTTGTGGATATAAATGAGGGATATATTTTTGTGGTTAAAAATGAAGGAGTTAATGTTGAGGTTTTTATCAGTATTTTTGTCGGAATGGAGGTATTAAAAATCAGGGTTTTTGAGATATTTTGCGGGAGTTATAATTTTTAATCCGACCGTTGGATCGTGGTAATTTTTGGATATGTTATACATATATAAGTTGAGTATATGTCCACAAATTTTGAACCGTTAAAAATGAACGTATGATTTATTATGAATTTTACGAGATGACTGGTTCAGAAATTGTTGAATTTTCGGAGTTAATCATTTTGGTAGAAAATTCTAGAATTGGTGGGCCCCACTCTTGGTTGGTGAAGAAATGTGCTGAGATTTTTATTCAAATGTGGTGGGTGGGAATAGTAGCAGGTAAAGCCATCAGGTTGCAGGTTAAGTCTGCTTCGGCGTGCTAACATTTTCCTATAAATAGAGGGCTAAGTTAGAATTGAAAATCACACCAGAAACAAGTTTTCTCTCTTTCTCTCTCTAGATTATTGAGTGTATTTTGTGAGTATTTAGATACTTTGAGAGTTTCTATTCATCAGAGCAAGTGTCTTTCAGCCTTATACCGGTATTCCGACCAGAAGTACTGTCTGTACGAGGTAAGGGATGTTATTTTATTCAAAAATGATATTATTTCTTCAATATCATTATGCCGAAATATTGGTTGGAAATTTTTATCAAATTTGGAACTTTTCACGTCGGGGTTACTATTCATGAGTTACTATTCACGAGTTACTATTCACGAGTTACTATTCACCGAAAAATAAAATTTTCTTCTTTTCGTCCAAAATATCTATTCTGGGTACTAGCTTTGATTGTATCCATGTTTTGATCATTCTTGAATTCTACTTCACTATGAATAATTATAAGGTATTTTTGGACATGAATAAATCGAAATACGAATCCTTAATATTTGTTATTTTGTTTCACTGGATTCGTTTTCTTTAATATATTTTTCATCATCCTCAGTCCTAAATGATGATATTACTGAATATCTTTGGCCGTAGTGCAAAGATGAATGATTAACTGATGAATATCTTTGGCCCGTAGTGCAAAGATGAACAGGTGTTGAGATGAACATGACCGACTGGTGATACAAATGAATATCTTTGGCCTGTAGTGCAAAGATGAATATTTGATTAAAGATGGTTATTGATTGTTGTTACAGGGATAAAATATTGATGATGGACTTTTAAATCTTAGAAGATAGTAGAACTCATTCTCTACTTGACTCTTCTAATGGTTTGCTGTTTCCGCTGCAGTTATTGATTTAAAACTTGTTGTCTATTGTATTCTATTAGATTTTTCCCTGTTGAAGACTAACGATAATTTGTTCTGTATTATCTTAGTCATAATGTTCTTTACTGGGCTAGTTGAGCTCACCCTTTTCCTTTTTGTTCCATTTTTCTCAGGAGGCGAGAATGTAGCGAGTACTAGTCGGGGTATGGAATGATGGTTCTAGAAGTTACTTTAGTAGTCCTCACTATTTTTGTGAAATAATATATCAATAATTGTAATGAGGGCTTATTTGAGTGTGGATATTGTCTAAATGACAATATTTGTATTTAAACTCACAGTTCTTGTGTTGTAATAATAAAGATGTAGTTGTTTCTGTACCATGTATTTTGGCGACTCAGAATGGGTGTTGTATGCCTATTTTGGGGGTGTCACACTGGTGAGAAGGACAATGCCAAATTTATTTGTTACAACTGTGACACAAAAGGACACTTCGCTCGTGACTGCATTGAGCCAAAGAAGGTACTCATTTGTCTTGATCAAGATATATGTTTATTGTCTTCCACTATATCCGTTGCTCATTCTCTCCATGTGTGGATTATAGATTCCAGAGCAACTGACCACATAGCACGTGATCGAATCGGGTTCGTGGAGTATCTTTGAGTTCTAGCTGGCAGAAAAGTACTAATGGGGAATGAATCCAGTGTTGATGTGCTAGGAATTGGCACTTACAAATTGAAGATGTGAAGATGATCTACATTGATTCTTCATGATGTACTCTATGTGTAAGACCCCGAATTTTATGAAATAAAAGTATTCAATTTTTCTTATAATTACTATTTAGTAAATGGTTAAATTGATAAATGTTAAAGTTAAGGGTGATATATGAAATTTTTTCGAAATACACAAGTGGTTATAAAATATTTATTATTGTCGGGGAATATTCGCTTGGTCGTGGAATATTCTTACTGTCGGAGAATATTCGTACGACGGCGCAGTCTTTTGTGGGCCCCATAACGGAAAGCGATTGGATGAAGAAAACGACAAGAGTAAGTTGTTTATAAATAACGGCGTAGTTGTTACCGTTAACACTGTTGGAATACCCGGTGGTTAAAACACAGTAATATGCGTTGTTGCACAGTAGCACACGGTATTGCACCAATTATTGATTTTTACGTAAGAAGGCATTACTCAATAATTGTTACAGTAATTACTCTTCAGTATTTTATTTTATTGATTCAATAATTGTTGCGTTGATATTTTATTTTACTGTTGTTTTAATAATTGTCACTACACAGTATTTTCTATTATCGGAATAATAATTCATATTATCTGAATAATATTATTAGATAACATTATTGGCAATGTCTAGAAAGTTCTGTCTAAGGAGAGGTTTGGTCATCTAATTGCGCGCCAGTAAGGAAGAGATCCTTATTGGAAAGCCCCCTCTTTCCTGGGAACGGCCTGGTTGCCAGTACTGTGATTCTGTAATATTATTTGTGTATAATTAATTATTGATTTATATGATGAGGAAAATATTGATTTTATGTGGATATAGATGGAGAAAATTTTTAATGTGACAATTGTTGAAAATTAATATTTTATCTTTTTCTGATAAAATAATTCATTTAAATATATTATTTTAATAATATATTGATGGTGATATTTTTACAATGAATGTGGAATATATGAGTATATGAGGAGGAAGAGTATTTTTGTGGCATTAAATGATTAACACATGTTTTGTGTGTCGGTGGACCACAATTCTTGACCGAAAATTTATTATAGACTGTAAAATCGTCCGTTTGTAGATTTCGGTCAATTTCTGTTTAGAATTTGGAAAAACTTTCTTCTGCAAAGTTGTAGAGAATTGATTTTCCTATAAAAATTCGCGAGATTCGAATTTTCTGAAAAAGGGCTATTTATTCTGAATTATTGAAGTTCTAAAGTTCCGAAATAATTAATTTTTGGAATTTTTAATTATTATTTTAAATAAAAACGTTTTTTGGCATTTAAGTGGGCTAACATGTGTTATGAATGAGCTGAAATCAGATTCCTTGGTGATGAGCTTGAATATTTGGTAAATATTAATATTTTATTAAATTTTCTGCTTTGGTGTTCTAAGCAATTTCCTATAAATAGGGTGCTTAGGTTAGAATTGAAAATCACACCAGAAACTGAAGTTTTCTCTCTATTTCTCTCTCTATATTATCGAGTGTATTCTTGTGAGTATTTTGATATCTTGAGTGTTGCTATACGGAGCAAGTTCGTTCAGCGTTATTCCAGTCATGAGTACTGCTCTTTTGAAGTAAGGGATTGTAAGGGATAGTAAGGGATGTTATTTTTTTTATCAATGATATTATTTCTTTCAATATCATTATACTGGAATATTGGTAAGATTTTTCTTGTAAAATTTTTATCTTTTCATGTCGGGGTTACTATTCATGAGTTACTATTCACGAGTTACTATTCACGAGTTACTATTCAGGAGTTACTATTCATGAGTTACTATTCACGAGTTACTATTCATGAATTACTATTCATGAGTTACTATTCACGAGTTACTATTCACGAGTTACTATTTACGAGTTACTATTCATGAGTTACTATTCATGAGTTACTATTCACGAGTTACTATTCATGACAAAATTGGTTTCTTTTTCTAACCAAATTATAGTTGATTTATGAATATTACTCTTGAGATTAAAACTATATGTTGATCATATTATTTTTTTATCATATATAACATTTTAATAACCCTAATGATGATATTTCTCTTTGACTTGGGTGTAAAGATGGGTAGATTATTGGTATGATCATGACTAGGGTTCTCTTTGTCCAGTAGTGAAAAGTTGAATTGTGACTGGTATGATCATGACCATTGAATTTATAATTGAATATCTTTAGCTTAAGTGCAAAGGTGAAATGATTAACATGGTTATAATTATTGGTTATATAAATTCTGAAATGATTATATATTTCTTTGAGATAATAATATATTTGGCCTGTAGTGCAAATATGAACTATTGAGGAATATCTTTGGCCTGTAGTGCAAAGATGAGTTGTTGATGAATATCTTTGGCCCGTAGTGCAAAGATGACTTGTTGTTGAATATCTTTGGCATGTAGTGTAAAGATGAACTGTTGATGAATATCTTTGGCCCGTGATGCAAAGATGAATTTATTAGTATGATTATGAACAGGAACTGTGATTTGGTATAACCATGATCTTTGATGTTTCAGGTAAAGACAGGTGATGAAAATTATCTTCGTCTTGGATGCGAAATTTAGAATCACAATTATGATTATGAATTATTCATATGATTGTGGAAAGGAACTATTGATTGATGTTACAGGGATAAAACATTGTTGGTAAACTTTTAACGTGGAGAAGATAATAGACTTTATAGTCTATTTGACTCTTCTAATGGATTGCTCGTTCCGCTGCAACTATGGTTGAAAAGTTTTATCATCTACCATATGTTCTAAATCTCTGATTTATTACTGTTGAAGACTATTGATAATTTATCTTTAGTCATGATATTCTTTACTGAGCTAGTTGTGCTCACCCTTTTACTTCACAATTCCTTTCAGGTAATAAAAGTGTAGCTGGGTCGAGCGAGGGATAACAAGGGAATAGAACGGTGGTCTATAGATATTTTGGGGTCTATTGGGTCAACCAAGGATAATTCTGTGGCCATATGATATCTATCATAACCTAGAAGCATGGCCTCCCATGTACGAGGGTTTCCTTGAGCACTTCCCAAAGATTCTAATTTCTAAAACAGTTTTTGACTATACCTTTATGTAATGTGTCATTGTGACGTGCTATCCAAGGTTGGGACATGAGTCACAGTTGGTATATATTTATACCCAAACTCATAGCATATGTGTTGTTGTATTTCGCACGACAATTGTTGTAATAAAGTTATAGTTGTTATCTGTACCATGTATTTGGCGACTCAGAATGAGTTGGATGGAATGGACTGTAAGACCCCGAATTTTATGAAATAAAAGTATTCAATTTTTCTTATAATTACTATTCAGTAAATGGTTAAATTGATATAAGTTTAAAGTTATTTTTGAAATGTGCAAAATTTTCAAAATAAGCAAGTGGTTATAAAATAATCATTGTTGTCGGGGAATATTCGTTTGGTCGTGGAATATTCTTTCTGTCGGAGAATATTCGTACGACGGCACAGCTATTTGTGGGCCCCATAACAGAATAACTGTCGGGTGAAGAAAACGACAAATTTGAGTTTTTACAAATAACGGCGTAGTTGTTACCGTTAACACTGTTGGAATACCCGGTGATTAAAATACAGTAATACGCGTTATTGCACAGTAGTACATGGTATTGCATAATATTTTTGAAATTATTGATTCTTACGTAAGAAGGCACTACTCAATAATTGTTACAGTAATTACTGTTCAATATTTTATTTTATTGATTCAATAATTGCTACGTTGAAATTTTGTATTATTGTTGTTCAATAATTGTTGCTGCACAGTATTTCCCATTATCAGATCAATAATTCATATTATTTGAATAGTATTATTAGATAGCATTATTGGCAATGTCTAGAAAGTTCTGTCTAAAGAGAGGTTTGGCCATCTAATTGCGCGCCAGTAAGGAGAAATTCTTATTGGAAAGCCCCCTCTTTCCTGGGAACGGCCTGGTTGTCATAAATGTGATTCTGTAATATTATTTGTGAATAATTAATTATTGATTCATATGATAAGGAAATATTTATATTATGTGGATATAAATGAGGGATATATTTTTGTGGTTAAAAATGAAGGAGTTAATGTTGAGGTTTTTATCAGTATTTTTGTCGGAATGGAGGTATTAAAAATCAGGGTTTTTGAGATATTTTGCGGGGGTTATAATTTTTAATCCGACCGTTGGATCGTGGTAATTTTTGGATATGTTATACATATATAAGTTGAGTATATGTCCATAAATTTTGAACCGTTAAAAATGAACGTATGATTTGTTATGAATTTTAAGAGGTGGCTGATTCGGAAATCAGGTTATAAATCATTTTTGGTAGAAAATTCTAGAATTGGTGGGCCCCACTTGTGGTTGGTGAAGAAATGTGCTGAATTATATTTCAAATGTGGTGGGTGGGAATAGTAGCAGGTAAAGCCATCAGGTTGCAGGTCAAACCTACCAAAATTTTCCTATAAATAGAGGGCTAAGTTAGAATTGAAAATCACACCAGAAACATAAGCTCTCTCTCTTTCTCTTTCTATATTATGAAGCATATTTTGTGAGATTTTAGATACTTGGTGAGTTGCTATTCATCAGTGCAAGTTTCCTTCAGCATCATATCCGATATCCAGTCAGAAGTACTGCTCTTTTGAGGTAAGGGATATTAAGGGATTTTAAGGGTTGTTATGATTTTCAGTTTCGTAATTTTTCTGATCTTCAAAAATTCTAGAAAAATTTGAAATGATATTTTGATGAGTTTTCTTGATTGTGTCCAAAAATGGTGATTTTTGTATGTATAGATTGAGAGTTATGAATTTTATGAGAAAATACTATTTTAGAAGTAACAGCTTATAATTCCTTGTGGTTAACTCCAAAATTGATGAAATTTTTATTGGGAGTACATGTATATGATAGAAGTATACTCTGTAAATTTCAGAATTTTTGGACAAAAGTACAATTTTTGATAAATGTCTAAATATTCGGTGGTTTTGGCCATATGAAAAATAGTAAATGAGTTTTAAAAATTCTGAAAAAAATATATGTTCACTATGGGACTATATTATGCTAAATCCCAGAAAAGAAATATTTTTGGGACTGATTTGGTATTTTTCATAAAAATAGTCTAGTTATGAATAAATGAATTAAATATGTTTTGTGAAGAAAGAAAATTGGAAAATAGGATTTTATGGCTTGAGAATCTTATATGAGGTATATGCAGATTTTTGATGAGGGTTTTGGTTATTGATGATGAAATTGTAAGAGTTGACATTTTATGATGATTAAATGCATTAATTAGTAAAGTGTAAACAATTAAAATAAATTGTTTATAAATTTAAGTAATGTTATTCTTTCAATATCATTATACCGAAATATTGGTATGGATTTTATTGTAAAATTTCTATCTTTTGTGTCGGGGTTACTATTCATGAGTTACTATTCACGATTTACTATTCATGAGTTACGAATATTACTCTTGAGATTAAAACTATATGTTGATCATATTTTTTTATCATCATATATAACATTTTTATAACCTTGATGTTGAAATTCTCTTTCACTGGAGTGTAAAGATGGGTAGATTATTGGTATGATCATGACTAGGGTTCTTTTTGGCCTGTAGTGCAAAGTTAAATTGTGACTGGTATGATCATGACCATTGAATTTATAAGTGAATATCTTTAGCTTAAGTGCAAAGGTGAATTGATCAACATGGTTATAATTATTGTTTATATAAATTCTGAAATGATTATATATTTCTTTGAGATATTAATATCTTTGGCCTGTAGTGCAAAGATGAAATATTGATGAATATCTTTGGCCTGTAGTGCAAAGATGAATTATTGATGAATATCTTTGACCCGTAGTGCAAAGATGACATGTTGTTGAATATCTTTGGCCAGTAGTGCAAATATGAACAGATGTTGAGATAAACATGACCAACTGGTGATACAAATGAATATCTTTGGACGTAGTGCAAAGATGAAGTTATTAGTATGATTATGAACATGAAATGTGATTTGGTGTAACCATGATCTTTGATGTTTCAGGTAAAGATAGGTGATGAAAATTATCATCGTCCTGGATGAGAAGAGGAATTTAGAACTACAGTTATGATTATGAGTTATTCATATGATTGTGGACCAGAATTGTTGATTGATGTTACAGGGATAAAATATTGTTGGTGGATTTTTTAACATGGAGAAGATAATAGACTTTATAGTCTATTTGACTCTTCTAATGGATTGCTCGTTCCGCTGCAACTATGGTTGAATTTTTTATCATTTACCATATGTTCTAAATCTCTGATTTATTGTTGATGAAGGCTATTGATAATTGAATTATCTTTAGTCATGATATTCTTTACTGAGCTAGTTGTGCTCACCCTTTTGCTTCACAATTCCTTTCAGGTAATAAGAGTGTAGCTGGGTCGAGCGGGGGTAACAAGGGAATAGAACGGTGATCATCATTTAGTAGTTATATTTGGTGAAGAAAATAGGGTGAGGCGAACCCAACGTTGGAAGGGTGTTTTGTCACTATCATACAAGATGTCTAATGACATACAACCTCGTGTCATCATAAGACAGGGTTGTGCTCATCCACTTGCTGAGTATATCTATGGGCACTACCTATATAATCTTGGTGTTTGTTTGAAGTATAATTCTCAATTAGAGACAGTGGAGATAATGATAAGTCAAGAGAAGACTCACCATTGGGAAGAATATGATAGTAATCTTCTCGTTTTTCTTTGGGGTCTATTGGGTCAACCAAGGATAATTCTGTGGCCATATGATATCTATCATAACCTAGACGCGTGGCCTCCCATGTACGAAGGTTTTCTTGAGCACTTCCCAAAGATTCTAATTTCTAAAACAGTTTTTGACTATACCTTTATGTAAGGTGTCATTGTGAGTTGATGTCCACGGTTGGAACATGAGTCACATTTGGTATATATTTGTATCTAAACTTATAGCATAGGTGTTGTTGTATTTTGCACGACAATTATTGTAATAAAGTTGTAGTTGTTTTCTGTACCATGTATTTGGCGACTCAGAATAGGTTGGATGGAATGGACCTATTTTGGGGTCGTCACAGGTGGTATCAGAGCCATAAGTAAAGAGCCCCGAGCCTCTATCTGGTGACATCCTGTTGATGGGGAATGCACCGAAGCCAGACTCTCCGTAGGGGACGCCGTTCTGCGGTGGCAAGCTGATAGGTACCTTTGTGAGGTGCTGACACATGATGGTGTCCAATGTCACAGGTGGTATCAGAGCTTAGGGATATGGTCTCTGGCGGAGATCGGGGAATAAAACTAGGAGGGGAGAGATGAGTAAATCCTTCGCTAGTGTGTCCTACCTAAGCTTATTTATTGGTCAGTCATAATATCGGGATATTATGTGATATGTTAATTTGTTCAATTAACCCTTGTTTTGAAGCTGTATTCTAGAATGATATTTGAAATACAGGAGATGAGCAATGGAGAAATTATGATGACAGAAAAGATGGAATCTGAAAATGAAAAGAAAGGTATTCTCAACTCTTTGAAATACCAGGTACGTAAATTTCGGGGACGAAATTTCATAAGGAGGGGAGATTGTAAGACCCCGAATTTTATGAAATAAAAGTATTCAATTTTTCTTATAATTACTATTCAGTAAATGGTTAAATTGATATAAGTTTAAAGTTATTTTTGAAATGTGCAAAATTTTCAAAATAAGCAAGTGGTTATAAAATAATCATTGTTGTCGGGGGAATATTCGTTTGGTCGTGGATATATTCTTTCTGTCGGGGAATATTCGTACGACGGCGCAGCTATTTGTGGGCCCCATAACAGAATTACTGTCGGGTGAAGAAAACAACAAATTTGAGTTTTTACAAATAACGGCGTAGTTGTTTACCGTTAACATGTTGGAATACCCGGTGATTAAAAATGCAGTAATACGCGTTATTGCACAGTGTACATGGTATTGCATAATATTTTTGAAATTATTGATTCTTACGTAAGAAGGCACTACAAATAATTGTTACAGTAATTACTGTTCAATATTTTATTTTATTGATTCAATAATTGTTGTTGAAATTTTGTATTATTGTTGTTCAATAATTGTTGCTGCACAGTATTTCCCATTATCAGATCAATTAATTCATATTATTTGAATAGTATTATTAGATAGCATTATTGGCAATGTCTAGAAAGTTCTGTCTAAAGAGAGGTTTGGCCATCTAATTGCGCGCCAGTAAGGAGAAATTCTTATTGGAAAGCCCCCTCTTCCTGGGAACGGCCTGGTTGTCATAAATGTGATTCTGTAATAATATTTGTGAATAATTAATTATTGATTCATATGATAAGGAAATATTTATATTATGTGGATATAAATGAGGGATATATTTTTGTGGTTAAAAATGAAGGAGTTAATGTTGAGGTTTTATCAGTATTTTTGTCGGAATGGAGGGTATTAAAAATCAGGGTTTTTGAGATATTTTGCGGGGGTTATAATTTTTAATCCGACCGTTGGATCGTGGTAATTTTTGGATATGTTATACATATATAAGTTGAGTATATGTCCACAAATTTTGAACCGTTAAAAATGAACGTATGATTTGTTATGAATTTTAAGAGATGACTGATTGTTGAAAAATTGTTATTTATCATTTTGGTGGAAAATTCTAGAATTGGTGGGCCCCACTTGTGGTTGGTGAAGAAATGTGCTGAATTATATTTCAAATGTGGTGGGTGGGAATAGTAGCAGGTAAAGCCATCAGGTTGCAGGTCAAACCTACCAAAATTTTCCTATAAATAGAGGGCTAAGTTAGAATTGAAAATCACACCAGAAACATAAGCTTTCTCTCTTTCTCTCTCTATATTATGAAGCATATTTTGTGAGTTTTTAGATACTTGGTGAGTTGCTATTCATCAGTGCAAGTTTCCTTCAGCATCATATCCGATATCCAGTCAGAAGTACTGCTCTTTTGTAAGGGTAGGGATATTAGGGATTTTAAGGGTTGTTATGATTTTCAGTTTCGTAATTTTTCTGATCTTCAAAAATTCTGGAAAAATTTGAAATGATATTTTGATGAGTTTTCTTGATTGTGTCCAAAAATGGTGATTTTTGGATGTATAGATTGAGAGTTATGAATTTTATGAGAAAAGACTATTTTAAAAGTAACAGCTTATAATTCCTTGTGGTTAACTCCAAAATTGATGAAATTTTTATTGGGAGTACATGTATATGATAGAAGTATACTCTGTAAATTTCAGAATTTTTAGACAAAAGTACAATTTTTGATAAATGTCTAAATATTCGGCTATTTTGGCCATATGAAAAATAGTAAATGACTTTTAAAAATTCTGAGAAAAATATATGTTCTATGGGACTATATTATGCTAAATCCCAGAAAAGAAATATTTTTGGAACTGATTTGGTATTTTTCATGAAAATGGTCTAGTTATGAGTAAATGAATTAAATATGTTTTGTGAAGAAAGAAAATTGGAAAATAGGATTTTATGGCTTGAGAATCCTATATGAGGTATATGCAGATTTTTGATGAGGGTTTTGGTTATTGATGATGAAATTGTAAGAGTTGGCATTTTATGATGATTAAATGCATTAATTAGTAAAGTGTAAACAATTAAAATAAATTGTTTATAAATTTAAGTAATGTTATTCTTTCAATATCATTATACCGAAATATTGGTATGGATTTTATTGTGAAATTTCTATCTTTTGTGTCGGGGTTACTATTCATGAGTTTATATTCACGATTTACTATTCATGAGTTACGAATATTACTCTTGAGATTAAAATATATGTTGATCATATTATTTTTATCATCATATATAACATTTTTATAACCCTGATGTTGAAATTCTCTTTCACTGGAGTGTAAAGATGGGTAGATTATTGGTATGATCATGACTAGGGTTCTCTTTGGCCTGTAGTGCAAAGTTGAATTGTGACTGGTATGATCATGACCATTGAATTTATAATTGAATATCTTTAAGCTTAAGTGCAAAGGTGAATTGATCAACATGGTTATAATTATTGTTTATATAAATTCTGAAATGATTATATATTTCTTTGAGATATTAATATATTTGGCCTGTAGTGCAAATATGAATTGTTGATGAATATCTTTGGCCTGTAGTGCAAAGATGAATTGTTGATGAATATCTTTGGCCCGTAGTGCAAAGATGACATGTTGTTGAATATCTTTGGCCAGTAGTGCAAAGATGAACAGATGTTGAGATAAACATGACCAACTGGTGATACAAATGAATATCTTTGGCCGTAGTGCAAAGATGAAGTTATTAGTATGATTATGAACAGGAAATGTGATTTGGTATAACCATGATCTTTGATGTTTCAGGTAAAGACAGGTGATGAAATTTATCTTCGTCCTGGATGCGAAGAAAAATTTAGAACTACAATTATGATTATGAGTTATTCATATGATTGTGGAAAGAATTGTTGATTGATGTTACAGGGATAAAACATTGTTGGTGGATTTTTAACATGGAGAAGATAATAGACTTTATAGTCTATTTGACTCTTCTAATGGATTGCTCGTTCCGCTGCAACTATGGTTGAAATTTTTATCATTTACCATATGTTCTAAATCTCTGATTTATTATTGATGAAGGCTATTGATAATTAATTATCTTTAGTCATGATATTCTTTACTGAGCTAGTTGTGCTCACCCTTTTGCTTCACAATTCCTTTCAGGTAATAAGAGTGTAGCTGGGTCGAGCGGGGGTAACAAGGGAATAGAACGGTGGTCATCATTTAGTAGTTATATTTGGTGAAGAAAATAGGGTGAGGCGAACCCAACGTTGGAAGGGTGTTTTGTCACTATCATACAAGATGTCTAATGACATACAACCTCGTGTCATCATAAGACAGGGTTGTGCTCATCCACTTGCTGAGTATATCTATGGGCACTACCTATATAATCTTGGTGTTTGTTTGAAGTATAATTCTCAATTAGAGACAGTGGAGATAATGATAAGTCAAGAGAAGACTCACCATTGGGAAGAATATGATAGTAATCTTCTCGTTTTTCTTTGGGGTCTATTGGGTCAACCAAGGATAATTCTGTGGCCATATGATATCTATCATAACCTAGACGCGTGGCCTCCCATGTACGAAGGTTTCCTTGAGCACTTCCCAAAGATTCTAATTTCTAAAACAGTTTTTGACTATACCTTTATGTAAGGTGTTATTGTGAGGTGATGTCCACGGTTGGAACATGAGTCACATTTGGTATATATTTGTATCCAAACTCACAGCATATGTGTTGTTGTATTTTGCACGACAATTGTTGTAATAAAGTTGTAGTTGTTTTCTGTACCATGTATTTGGCGACTCAGAATAGGTTGGATGGAATGGACCTATTTTGGGGTCGTCACATGGTATCGAGCCATAAGTAAAGAGCCCCGAGCCTCTATGGTGACTCCTGTTGATGGAATGCACCGAAGGACTCTCGTGGGGAGTTCTGCGGGTGCAAGCTGATAGGTACTTTGTGGTGCTGACATGAGGTGTCCAGTTCAGGTGGTATCAGAGCTTAGGGATATGATCTCTGGCGGAGATCGGGGAATAAAACTAGGAGGGGAGAGATGAGTAAATCCTTCGCTAGTGTGTCCTACCTAAGCTTATTTGTTGGT
Organism: Panax notoginseng; assembly: GCA_016801055.1. Taxonomy (NCBI): domain Eukaryota; kingdom Viridiplantae; phylum Streptophyta; class Magnoliopsida; order Apiales; family Araliaceae; genus Panax; species Panax notoginseng. The sequence goes on from CM029017.1 coordinate 34,625,327, forward strand.
CAGTCATAATATCGGGATATTATGTGATATGTTAATTTGTTAAATTAACCCTTGTTTTGAAGCTGTATTCTAGAATGATATTGAAATACAGGAGATGAGCAATGGAGAAATTATGATGACAGGGAAGATGGAATCTGAAATGAAAGGAAGGTATTCTCAACTCTTTGAAATACCAGGTACGTAAATTTCGGGGACGAAATTTCATAAGGAGGGGAGATTGTAAGACCCCGAATTTTATGAAATAAAAGTATTCAATTTTTCTTATAATTACTATTCAGTAAATGGTTAAATTGATAAAAGTTAAAGTTATGGGTGAAATATGAATTTTTTCAAAATAAGCAAGTGGTTATAAAATAATCATTGTTGTCGGGGAATATTCGTTTGGTCGTGGAATATTCTTTCTGTCGGGGAATATTCGTACGACGGCGCAGCTATTTGTGGGCCCCATAACGAATAACTGTCGGGTGAAGAAAACGACAAATTTGAGTTTTTACAAATAACGGCGTAGTTGTTACCGTTAACACTGTTGGAATACCGGTGGTTAAAATACAGTAATACGCGTTATTGCACAGTAGCACACGGTATTGCATAGTATTTTTGAAATTATTGATTCTTACGTAAGAAGGCACTACTCAATAATTGTTACAGTAATTACTGTTCAATATTTTATTTTATTGATTCAATAATTGCTACGTTGAAATTTTATATTATTGTTGTTCAATAATTGTTGCTGCACAGTATTTCCATTATCAGATCAATAATTCATATTATTTGAATAATATTATTAGATAGCATTATTGGCAATGTCTAGAAAGTTCTGTCTAAGGAGAGGTTTGGTCATCTAATTGCGCGCCAGTAAGGAGAAATTCTTATTGGAAAGCCCCCTCTTTCCTGGGAACGGCCTGGTTGTCATAAATGTGATTCTGTAATATTATTTGTGAATAATTAATTATTGATTCATATGATAAGAAATATTTATTTTATGTGGATATAAATGAGGGATATATTTTTGTGGTTAAAAATGAAGGAGTTAATGTTGAGGTTTTTATCAGTATTTTTGTCGGAATGGAGGTATTAAAAATCAGGGTTTTTGAGATATTTTGCGGGGGTTATAATTTTTAATCCGACCGTTGGATCGTGGTAATTTTTGGATATGTTATACATATATAAGTTGAGTATATGTCCACAAATTTTGAACCGTTAAAAATGAACGTATGATTTGTTATGAATTTTACGAGATGACTGGTTCAGAAATTGTTGAATTTTATTTATCATTTTGGTGGAAAATTCTAGAATTGGTGGCCCCACACTGTGGTTGGTGAAGAAATGTGCTGAATTATATTTCAAATGTGGTGGGTGGGAATAGTAGCAGGTAAAGCCATCAGGTTGCAGGTCAAACCTACCAAAATTTTCCTATAAATAGAGGGCTAAGTTAGAATTGAAAATCACACCAGAAACATAAGCTTTCTCTCTTTCTCTCTCTATATTATGAAGCATATTTTGTGAGTTTTTAGATACTTGGTGAGTTGCTATTCATCAGTGCAAGTTTCCTTCAGCATCATATCCGATATCCAGTCAGAAGTACTGCTCTTTTGAGGTAAGGGATAGTAAGGGATTTTAAGGGTTTTGTTATGATTTTTCAGTTTCGTAATTTTTCTGATCTTCAAAAATTCTGGAAAAATTTGAAATGATATTTTGATGAGTTTTCTTGATTGTGTCCAAAAATGGTGATTTTTGGATGTATAGATTGAGAGTTATGAATTTTATGAGAAAAGACTATTTTAAAAGTAACAGCTTATAATTCCTTGTGGTTAACTCCAAAATTGATGAAATTTTTATTGGGAGTACATGTATATGATAGAAGTATACTCTGTAAATTTCAGAATTTTTAGACAAAAGTACAATTTTTGATAAATGTCTAAATATTCGGCTATTTTGGCCATATGAAAAATAGTAAATGACTTTTAAAAATTCTGAGAAAAATATATGTTCACTATGGGACTATATTATGCTAAATCCCAGAAAAGAAATATTTTTGGAACTGATTTGGTATTTTTCATGAAAATGGTCTAGTTATGAGTAAATGAATTAAATATGTTTTGTGAAGAAAGAAAATTGGAAAATAGGATTTTATGGCTTGAGAATCCTATATGAGGTATATGCAGATTTTTGATGAGGGTTTTGGTTATTGATGATGAAATTGTAAGAGTTGGCATTTTATGATGATTAAATGCATTAATTAGTAAAGTGTAAACAATTAAAATAAATTGTTTATAAATTTAAGTAATGTTATTCTTTCAATATCATTATACCGAAATATTGGTATGGAATTTTATTGTGAATTTCTATCTTTGTGTCGGGGTTACTATTCATGAGTTACTATTCACGATTTACTATTCATGAGTTACGAATATTACTCTTGAGATTAAAACTATATGTTGATCATATTATTTTTATCATCATATATAACATTTTTATAACCCTGATGTTGAAATTCTCTTTCACTGGAGTGTAAAGATGGAAGATGGGTAGATTATTGGTATGATCATGACTAGGGTTCTCTTTGGCCTGTAGTGCAAAGTTGAATTGTGACTGGTATGATCATGACCATTGAATTTATAATTGAATATCTTTAGCTTAAGTGCAAAGGTGAATTGATCAACATGGTTATAATTATTGTTTATATAAATTCTGAAATGATTATATATTTCTTTGAGATATTAATATATTTGGCCTGTAGTGCAAATATGAAATGTTGATGAATATCTTTGGCCTGTAGTGCAAAGATGAATTGTTGATGAATATCTTTGGCCTGTAGTGCAAAGATGACATGTTGTTGAATATCTTTGGCCAGTAGTGCAAAGATGAAAGATGTTGATAAACATGACCAACTGGTGATACAAATGAATATCTTTGGCCGTAGTGCAAAGATGAATTTATTAGTATGATTATGACAGGAAATGTGATTTGGTATAACCATGATCTTTGATGTTTCAGGTAAAGACAGGTGATGAAAATATTTCTTCGTCCTGGGTGAGAAGAAAAATTTAGAACTACATTATGATTATGAGTTATTCATATGATTGTGGAAAGGAACTGTTGATTGATGTTACAGGGATAAAACATTGTTGGTGGATTTTTAACATGGAGAAGATAATAGACTTTATAGTCTATTTGACTCTTCTAATGGATTGCTCGTTCCGCTGCAACTATGGTTGAAATTTTTATCATTTACCATATGTTCTAAATCTCTGATTTATTATTGATGAAGGCTATTGATAATTTAATTATCTTTAGTCATGATATTCTTTACTGAGCTAGTTGTGCTCACCCTTTTGCTTCACAATTCCTTTCAGGTAATAAGAGTGTAGCTGGGTCGAGCGGGGGTAACAAGGGAATAGAACGGTGGTCATCATTTAGTAGTTATATTTGGTGAAGAAAATAGGGTGAGGCGAACCCAACGTTGGAAGGGTGTTTTGTCACTATCATACAAGATGTCTAATGACATACAACCTCGTGTCATCATAAGACAGGGTTGTGCTCATCCACTTGCTGAGTATATCTATGGGCACTACCTATATAATCTTGGTGTTTGTTTGAAGTATAATTCTCAATTAGAGACAGTGGAGATAATGATAAGTCAAGAGAAGACTCACCATTGGGAAGAATATGATAGTAATCTTCTCGTTTTTCTTTGGGTCTATTGGGTCAACCAAGGATATTTCTGTGGCCATATGATATCTATCATAACCTAGACGCGTGGCCTCCCATGTACGAAGGTTTCCTTGAGCACTTCCCAAAGATTCTAATTTCTAAAACAGTTTTTGACTATACCTTTATGTAAGGTGTTATTGTGAGGTGATGTCCACGGTTGGAACATGAGTCACATTTGGTATATATTTGTATCCAAACTCACAGCATATGTGTTGTTGTATTTTGCACGACAATTGTTGTAATAAAGTTGTAGTTGTTTTCTGTACCATGTATTTGGCGACTCAGAATGGGTTGGATGGAATGGACCTATTGGGGTCGTCACAGGTGGTATCAGAGCCATAAGTAAAGACCCCGAGCCTTATCTGGTGACCCTGTTGATGGAGAATGCACGAAGCCAGATCTCGTAGGGGACGCCGTTCTGCGGTGGCAACTGATAGGTACCTTTGTGAGTGCTTGACACGATGGTGTTCAATGTCACAGTGGTATCAGAGCTTAGGGATATGATCTCTGGCGGAGATCGGGGAATAAAACTAGGAGGGGAGAGATGAGTAAATCCTTCGCTAGTGTGTCCTACCTAAGCTTATTTGTTGGTCAGTCATAATATCGGGATATTATGTGATATGTTAATTTGTTCAAATTAACCCTTGTTTTGAAGCTGTATTCTAGAATGATATTTGAAATACAGGAGATGAGCAATGGAAAAAATTATGATGACAGGAAGATGGAATCTGAAATGAAAGGAAGGTATTCTCAACTCTTTGAAATACCAGGTACGTAAATTTCGAGGACGAAATTTCATAAGGGGGGAGTAAGTGACCCCGAATTTTATGAAATAAAAGTATTCAATTTTTCTTATAATTACTATTAGTTAATGGTTAAATTTGATATAAGTTTAAAGTTATTTTTGAAATATGAAAATTTTCAAAATAAGCAAGTGGTTAAAAATAATCATTGTTGTCGGGGAATATTCGTTTGGTCGTGGAATATTCTTTCTGTCGGGGAATATTCGTACGACGGCGCAGCAGCCATGTGTGGCCCCATAACGAATAACTGTCGGGTGAAGAAAACGACAAATTTGAGTTTTTACAAATAACGGCGTAGTTGTTACCGTTAACACTGTTAGAATACCCGGTGGTTAAAATACAGTAATACGCGTTATTGCACAGTAGCACACGGTATTGCATAGTATTTTTGAAATTATTGATTCTTACGTAAGAAGGCACTACTCAATAATTGTTACAGTAATTACTGTTCAATATTTTATTTATTGATTCAATAATTGCTGCGTTGATATTTTATATTATTGTTGTTTCAATAATTGTTGCTGCACAGTATTTTCTATTATCAGATCAATAATTCATATTATTTGAATAATATTATTAGATAGCATTATTGGCAATGTCTAGAAAGTTCTGTCTAAGGAGAGGTTTGGCCATCTAATTGCGCGCCAGTAAGGAGAAATTCTTATTGGAAAGCCCCCTCTTTCCTGGGAACCGGCCTGGTTGTCATAAATGTGATTCTGTAATATTATTTGTGAATAATTAATTATTGATTCATATGATAAGGAAATATTTATATTATGTGGATATAAATGAGGGATATATTTTTGTGGTTAAAAATGAAGGAGTTAATGTTGAGGTTTTTATCAGTATTTTTGTCGGAATGGAGGTATTAAAAATCAGGGTTTTTGAGATATTTTGCGGGGGTTATAATTTTTAATCCGACCGTTTGATCGTGGTAATTTTTGGATATGTTATACATATATAAGTTGAGTATATGTCCATAAATTTTGAACCGTTAAAAATGAACGTATGATTTGTTATGAATTTTAAGAGGTGGCTGATTCGGAAATCAGGTTATAAATCATTTTTTGGTGGAAAATTCTAGAATTGGTGGGCCCCACTTGTGGTTGGTGAAAAATGTGCTGAATTATATTTCAAATGTGGTGGGTGGGAATAGTAGCAGGTAAAGCCATCAGGTTGCAGGTCAAACCTACCAAAATTTTCCTATAAATAGAGGGCTAAGTTAGAATTGAAAATCACACCAGAAACATAAGCTTCTCTCTCTTTCTCTCTCTATATTATGAAGCATATTTTGTGAGTTTTTAGATACTTGGTGAGTTGCTATTCATCAGTGCAAGTTTCCTTCAGCATCATATCCGATATCCAGTCAGAAGTACTGCTCTTTTGAGGTAAGGGATATTAAGGGATTTTAGGGTTGTTATGATTTTCAGTTTCGTAATTTTTCTGATCTTCAAAAATTTCTGGAAAATTTGAATGATATTTTGATGAGTTTTCTTGATTGTGTCCAAAAATGGTGATTTTTGTATGTATAGATTGAGAGTTATGAATTTTATGAGAAAAATATTTTAGAAGTAACAGCTTTAATTCCTTGTGGTTAACTCCAAAATTGATGAAATTTTTTTGGGAGTACATGTATATGATAGAAGTATACTCTGTAAATTTCAGAATTTTTACAAAAGTACAATTTTTGATAAATGTCTAAATATTCGGTGGTTTTGGCCATATGAAAAATAGTAAATGACTTTTAAAAATTCTGAGAAAAATATATGTTCACTATGGGGACTATATTATGCTAAATCCCAGAAAAGAAATATTTTTGGAACTGATTTGGTATTTTTCATAAAAATGGTCTAGTTATGATAAATGAATTAAATATGTTTTTGTGAGAAAGAAAATTGGAAAATAGGATTTTATGGCTTGAGAATCCTATATGAGGTATATGCAGATTTTTGATGAGGGTTTTGGTTATTGATGATGAAATTGTAAGAGTTGGCATTTTATGATGATTAAATGCATTAATTAGTAAAGTGTAAACAATTAAAATAAATTGTTTATAAATTTAAGTAATGTTATTCTTTCAATATCATTATACCGAAATATTGGTATGGATTTTATTATGGAATTTCTATCTTTGTGTCGGGGTACTATTCATGAGTTACTTTCACGATTTACTATTCATGAGTTACGAATATTACTCTTGAGATTAAAACTATATGTTGATCATATTATTTTTATCATCATATATAACATTTTTATAACCCTGATGTTGAAATTCTCTTTCACTGGAGTGTAAAGATGGGTAGATTATTGGTATGATCATGACTAGGGTTCTCTTTGGCCTGTAGTGCAAAGTTGAATTGTGACTGGTATGATCATGACCATTGAATTTATAATTGAATATCGTTAGCTTAAGTGCAAAGGTGAATTGATCAACATGGTTATAATTATTGTTTATATAAATTCTGAAATGATTATATATTTCTTTGAGATATTAATATATTTGGCCTGTAGTGCAAAGATGAATTGTTGATGAATATCTTTGGCATGTAGTGCAAAGATGAATTATTGATGAATATCTTTGACCCGTGGTGCAAAGATGACACTGTTGTTGAATATCTTTGGCCCGTAGTGCAAAGATGACTTGTTGAGATTGATGATTCAAATAATATTTTGGCCGTAGTGCAAAGATGAAGTTTATTAGTATGATTATGAACAGGAACTGTGATTTGGTATAACCATGATCTTTGATGTTTTCAGGTAAAGATAGTGATGAAAATTATCTTCGTCCTGGATGAGAGAGGAATTTAGAATACAGTTTATGATTTGAGTTATTCATATGATTGTGGAACCAAAAATGTTGATTGATGTTACAGGATAAAATATTGTTGGTGGATTTTTAACATGGAAAGATAATAGACTTTATAGTCTATTTTGACTCTTCTAATGGATTGCTCGTTCCGCTGCAACTATGGTTGAAATTTTTATCATTTACCATATGTTCTAAATCTCTGATTTATTGTTGATGAAGGCTATTGATAATTGAATTATCTTTAGTCATGATATTCTTTACTGAGCTAGTTGTGCTCACCCTTTTGCTTCACAATTCCTTTCAGGTAATAAGAGTGTAGCTGGGTCGAGCGGGGGTAACAAGGAATAGAACGGTGATCATCATTTAGTAGTTATTTTTGGTGAAGAAAATAGGGTGAGGCGAACCCAACGTTGGAAGGGTGTTTTGTCACTATCATACAAGATGTCTAATGACATACAACCTCGTGTCATCATTAAGACAGGGTTGTGCTCATCCACTTGCTGAGTATATCTATGGGCACTACCTATATAATCTTGGTGTTTGTTGAAGTATAATTTCATTAGAGACAGTGGAGATAATGATAAGTCAAGAGAAGACTCACCATTGGGAAGAATATGATAGTAATCTTCTCGTTTTTCTTTGGGGTCTATTGGGTCAACAAGGATAATTCTGTGGCCATATGATATCTATCATAACCTAGACGCGTGGCCTCCCATGTACGAAGGTTTCCTTGAGCACTTCCCAAAGATTCTAATTTCTAAAACAGTTTTTGACTATACCTTTATGTAAGGTGTCATTGGTGAGGTGATGTCCACGGTTGGAACATGAGTCACATTTGGTATATTTTGTATCCAAACTCACAGCATATGTGTTTGTTGTATTTTGCACGACAATTGTTGTAATAAAGTTGTAGTTGTTTTCTGTACCATGTAATTGACGACTCAGAATAGGTTGGATGGAATGGACCTATTTTTGGGGTCGTCACATGGACCTATTTTGGGGGC